>WAAE01002188.1:0-93767 GCA_013400495.1 Nicator chloris | reverse complement strand
CAAACCTCCCAGTTTCTTCTCCCACACAAGCAAATCACACACCACAGCTGCTGTCTGGGGCAATACCCAAATATATACTTATGAAACTACAAGGTATGTATTTTTGATACTGACCAAAGCAATGTTCGCAGTGTAACAAAGAGACCACAGAGGAGAACTAATTAAATATCTCTATCCAGACACAGATGTTTTCATTTTCTTGTTGTTGGTTTGGCTGGCTTTGGTTTGCTGCTTCAACATTTCTTTGTCAGTGTGTGATCCATCTCCTAAATACAAATGCAAACGACCCATCAAGCTTTACTGCGTAGTATTAACACAGGGACAGCAGAAACAAAGAAACATTTTACTCCCAAAGAATACACTATGACTGAGAAAAGTGGTCCTAACTCAATTCCAGTAGTTTAAGCAAACAGCCTCTGAGTTGTTAAAAAACATACTGCCTTATAGGCAATGGTGCTTGTGAGACCTCGAAAACAAAGTTCAGATCTCCTACTCCATCTCCCTTTCTTATTCACCAAGACAGATGGAAAGCAAATGTATCTAGAGAATTATCGCTGTGACACTTCTCCAAGACAGAGAAGCAATGAGATTTGCTCAGGAAATACATTATGGTAGATTATCTCACACTCCATTTTGCAGTGCATGTGAAGCTTTCAGCACCAGAGAGATTACACTGACTAATTTTGTCTGATCAGAACCTACCAGATAAAATTTCAGGGGTCAGTGAAATTCTGCTGTTAGAGTGATGGTCAAACAAATACCACGTTCATATGTTCCCATGCCATATTCATTTGCTAAGGGAAACTGTGCAGGGCTCAGATCTGGCAGAGAGCCCAAGTACAGTAATGCACTGGAATGAAGAGATAATTGTGAAAGCAATAAATCTTAATAATAGTCTGATATTAGCCACATATGAAAGGTGCTGTTTATCTCAAACACTTAAGAGCTCCTGAAAGATGTTTTCAATCATTCAAGAGAGACATTTTTTAGTCTAAGCATTTCCAAAGCAGTTTTCCAAGATGGTACTGAGACACAAACCAGAAGCTGGTATTGCTCCTGTTTTTCTCCCAAGTTCATTCACTTTTCACACCCTACCTCATAAAAGTCAGTGTTAACCAGGCAGAAGACATTTAACCTTGGCACAAGTTGTAACAACAGCCAGCAGCTTGATCTCGGTGAAAAACATTTGTCACCCACAGACTACCAGAGGAGGAAAAAAGCAACCTACAATCAGCGGACACATTCTGATGCTTAGAGAGAAGAGCTGCTGTGCAGAATCAGCTGTTTTGGCCATGAATTGTCCATGGGCCATGTGGTTGTTCAGCAGCCAAACTGTTAAGTGTTGTAAACAAAACCACCCTCTTCCCATCTTTGCTATGATTTTCTGATGACCCATTTGGGCCCTCTCTCTTCAGGAAAAGCAGCACAGCTCTTTCCCTGGCACTTAAAAAAGACTCTTTGCCAGGCCAGGAACCTCACATAGAGGAGTTCCTTTTAATAAGGAACTTAATAAGGAATTTAATAATGTAGGAGTGGAAAAAACCTAGTCTGCTTCAGAAAGCTACTCTGATAGTTTTGTATATCTGCTGATGTCTCTTTGCTGTTCTTCACAACCCCACCACATCTACACAAAATTACTGTTCAACAGCTTACAGCAAACCCCCCAAACCAGAACGGCAGCAGAGCATGAGCTGGTGTGGGAGGAGGACTTGCACACCTGCTTTACTGTATCTGTAACACCCAAAGTCAATGCTAGGACTCCACCCCTGAGTCACACGAGAGCTGACTACTCTCAAGCACATCTGATCTTCCTCATCAGTTTTCATTCAAGAGGCCACAGTCTTCACACAGATCTAGAATCACAGAATGACACAGGCTGGAAGGGCCTCTTGAGATCTCTTGTCTATGCACCTATCCCAAGCAGTTCACGCAGATCTCATCCAGTTGAGCTTCAAAATACCTCTAGGACTGAAGAGTCTACAACCCCTCAGTCTCTGTTCCAGTGTTTGACCACCTTCATGAACAAAAGGTTCTTTTATATCTACCTGGAATTTACCCTGTTTCAACCTGTATCCTTTGTCCGGGCTCCTTCACCATGCACTTCAAGAAAAGTTTGGCAGCACCTGTTCTACACCCTCCCTACGCACAAGGCAGCTAAAGGCAGCACTGAAACTCCTGAATAACCTCCCCTCTTGGCAGATGGAAGAAAAACATTTCCAGATGGAAGAAAAACATTTCCCTCTGTGTGTCTCTCTAACCTCATTGTCCCCTTAATCACCCACTGGATTCATTCTAGTACATATCAATGTTGGTTTTATACTGGACAACCTCAAACTGGACATAATACGCCCTACTCAGCTGTGATTCCAGAGCTCATCTGTCTGAAGGGTGGATTGTAGCACATTTCAGCTAAAAACAATGTACCTGTATGCAACTGAGACAGGAAAGCACTACAGTTCTGCAGTGGCACTCCCAAAGACAGATATAAGACAAGATGCTTACCTGATTTACTTTGTCAAACCTTTGCTCTTAACTTACTTTGCAGTGAGACCTCTCTTCCCACTATGAAGCATTTTGGAGATTCAATGCTTTTCCTCTGTCTTGAAAGCAAGAAACACCCTGATGCAGTGTATTACAACTGAATAAAAGTATTTTATCAATACAACTCCAGCTTAGAGCTAAATCTTACTAGGAAATAGCAAAGTAGCTCCCAATGACACATTATACCACTGTTACAGAATTTCCCAGAAATGCAGTGGCAATGTGGAATTCAGGTCTATCCACATTGCTTGTTGTGACAGACTATATTTCTCACACAAAAAGGAGCAAGTATTTGAACTCTCAGTGATGGGAACTCCCTACCAAGAAGAAAACATAATAAAACTTCACTAAGTGACTCAGAAAACTGAGCCTGAGTGAAAGGCAAAAACGCTCACTAGCTTCTCTAAACAAACTTGAGCCTCTGTGCAGCAAGAGCATCTCCATGGCTGGAAAGGTTGGTCTAGTGTCATGCAATCCATTTAGCTATATAGAAGTCTGGAAAAGGAACACATTTTAGCTCTTTATGATTCCTCACTTGAAGTGACTGGAACTCTCTAAAAATAAAGTATGTAATTAAGCAGCCAGAATATCTTTAAAGGAATCACTGTCATCTTTTGGTCAGCCAGTGAAACCTAAGAACTCCATCTGACTCTATCAGACTTTTTCAGGACAATCACTCAAACTATGCAGTTGCTACCAGCAAGCATCTCATCCTGCACAGGAGCAAGTCAAGGCTAAATCTGCAGAGAAGGCCTAGTAACAAGAGAGGGTACAAACTATGGAAAAAATTCCTAACCTGACAGCAAGAAATTAAATGACCCACCCAGTTATGAATCACCACTGGTCTATAGCAGCAGAGAATACCCTTGATTGTCACATGGCCCATGTAATCCTAGCCAGCAAGGGCCTGAAAGCCCTGAAAAGCATTCTGTCTACAAAACAGAGAAATACGTCTTCCTCCAGTCACCGGTTGAACCAAATAATTTTGTTTTCAATTCATTCGCTCATCCCCATCAGTCTTCCCAAGTCTTTTGATCTCCCTTTCCAAGATATCACAAAACTGAAAAGGGACCAAGCATTACCTAAGGTGTCCACTTGCAGGTGCTGCTAGTGCCTCTGACCACAAGCACTTCCAAAGGCTCAAATGCGAACACTTCCTCTAAACAGAGAGCAAGTGTTTGCTCTTTAAGCTGCAAGAAAGATTTTTCAAAAATAAACACAAAGCTGGCCTCCCATATTGCCTACAAAAGAAAATGCATTGGTATCTCTCCAGTTACTACTCTCCAGTCACCATAAACACACTATCTCCTACTGGGGCTGCCTCCCCACAAGCTGTCAATCCAGCTACTCACAGGAATTTGTTGAACCCAAGCTAACTTAGCAGAGTTACTCAGTTCAGGAAACTGGGAGAGACAGCCTGCAGCACAGTTGTCTCAGCCAGGAATGGGCACCAGTGGCTGAAGCAGTAACCTCTGCCACAATCACATGTGCTCCAAGAAGAGGACAAACAAAAAATTATTTGGGGAGGTACCACAGCACTGCCTGTCTGTGCTATATTTTCCCAGGCCTCACTCACTGTGCTGCTTCACCCAACCCTTATGCAAACAGCCTGCATGAAATTCCATGATGGTGCAATCCAGCTGCTGACAGACAGAAAGCCAGGTCCCAAGATCCATTACCCACACAGCTGGCCTCTTCAGTGGCAGCATCAGCAAAGATGCCAAGGTCTGAATCGTCACACATCTCAAATGGAAACAGATGCTTGCCCTCCAGGAACTGACTCAGTTATTGATCGAAAAAGAGTAGCGCACAAATTCATCAAAACCTCTTCCTCCATCTTTGAGGCCTGAAGAGTAATGCAAACAAGGATTCACAACTGACTTATTACAAAAACAACAAAACAAACTCTAAGATCTGTTATTTAAAGAGGATTGTTTCAGCAACTCCACACCAAAGTGCTAGGCAGTCTCCAGGTCAGCCTCTGCACAGGGCAGTATCTCAAATATTGAACTCAAGCTGCATGTTTCCTATTCCTGTTTCTCTGTGCTTCTAGGACTATTCATCTAGCTTCCAGAACAGTGCAAAAATTTGTTTTCAAAATAGAAACATGTAAATTAACTCTTCTATTAAATTCATGTTTGTTTTCCCTTCAGGAAACTCTGCGCTCAGCATGCCAGACACTGCTGCTAATTTATCAAACAAATTCGCTCAAAGAGAGAGTTATTGCAAAGCAGACTGGAATGACTTCCTGGAAAATCACTTGGGGTTTGTGCAAGGCACTGGTTCTCCCCAAGGCAAAGGAAGAAGGGGGAATGGAGAACACGCTCATAGGCAGAGCCACAGTGAAGTCATGGCTTCCCAGAGCAATCCACTCATTTTCAAAGCACTCAGGTGAAACCAGAATGGCTCTTTCCAGTGCCCACTGCAGGATCAGGATCTGTATCCACAAACATGCGTCCACATGGCACTGTCACGGCATGCAGCATGGTGAAGCTACCCCTCACCAACAGCCATGGCATGCAAGGACACAACTTTAAGCATACCTGTGTCTCCAGAGGGGCAGACAGATGCATGCCAGGACTTACAAACACCACCCAGGAATCTCACTTCCCAGCACTTCCAGCAGAGCTAGAATTTGGAGACGTGTATTGTTTGCAACTACAGGATACCTAAGCATGCTTTATTAAAAAAAAAATAATCTTAACAACAATAAAAAAACCAGGCATTTTTAACACCAAAACTGAATCTCTCCTTTCGAGATGGCAGTTCTCACCACAAACATCCAACCCCAGATGACAGACTGCTAGGAATTTTTTAATCTGATATAATCTAAATAGAACAGTTTATTTTTGTTATGATATGGTTAAAAAAATCCACTCGGGAGAATATATCTGAAGCCAACTTTCAATTGGCAAATTTTTCTTTTTTTTTCTTTTTTAATTGCCGAGTTATTATTATCCTGTAATCCCTAAAGATACTATAAGTCCTTATGATGGAAACACAGTCTTAACTACAGAAAAATAATATTCTGGTATTTGAGCACACTCAGTTTTTTTGGTTGACACCAGATGTTAAAGTAGTTATAATTCCTGATTTCCTAAAGTTGCATATCCTTATCAGAAAAATACTTGTCTCCAAGAACAAAACAAAAAGCTCCTGTCAGCTGGTCTTCACCACTACAGCCACCTGATCCAAGAGACAAACCATGATTTTTCTGGTTTCAGACACAATATAAACTTATATTAAAAAGAACTCAATTTAAAGCAGCAAACCTATTGTCATAGAATGCTTTTTTTCATGGTGGTGATAGCAGAGATGAGAACTGGGGGCGAAAACAGAGAAGGAGTAATTGCAAGCCCGTTAGATAAACTGAACATAATGCAAATACACTGAAGATAAATTTAATGAGCATTAGAAAAAGTAAACTGAGCAACAAGTTCACCTCATGTTCTCTTTCTCTCAAAATAAAAACTTAACTGTAACTACTAAAGCCTTTTCCCTCATTTCCACACACTTTTTGAGGACAAACACTGTCCCTGTACTCAAGACCTAAGAGCTTTTATCTTTGGTCTTACATTGCATGGAGGGAATTAGGACATGAGCATCAGGGCCAAAGTCCTCTGGGACAACTGAGAGGAGGACAACAGGTTGCTCAGCCAGGTGGCACCTGGGCAGCCTGCATGTCTACCCCATACAGCTCCATGCAGTCACCCACCCAGACACTGAGCTGCTCAGAAGGACAACATTTAACTTGGATTTCATATGAGGGAACACATTACATGGGCAGCAGCCAACCCTCACGGGCTGCACATGATTTATTGGGCCCATGTACAAAGAAATTCAGGATTTGTGTGCATCCCAATCACCACTACGTTTCACTCAGATACTTTTGAAAATACCAGCCTCAGTTTTGGCCCCTACATCCACACCCAAAAGCATGTGGAAGGCAACAGATCACTTCACAGAAGTGAAATATTTGTATATTGTACTAGTTTCCTTTTAGGATCTAGATTTTGTACAAATATTTGTACTCATTTTCTTTTAGGATCTAGATTTTTCAGACTAGCAGGAAAGGTCTCATGCTCTAAAGCTGTCCTACAATCTAAACTATACAAACTGTAGTTGACACCACAGGTCCAATGAACTTGGAGACATATCACCTTACGATATATCACAAAAGAGTAGAAAATTTTGTTTTGAAAGACAAGTAACATCAACAAAAATATCTCCTGCAGCACTAATTACAGTGAGAAGAACAAAGAAGAGCATGTTGGAAACTAGGAGCAAGCCACATTATCTGTGATGCACCGTGTCAGCACAGTAGTTTTCCTCCATAGTAAGTACTGAGGAGTTTTGGGCCCATCTGGCCCTGAAAAAAGTTCAGTGTAAAGTCCTTACTTATCAGTACATCATAGAGAGCTGGCACAGAAATGCACAAAAGGAGCTTGCTCCTCTCGGAAGGAAGCTGAGAGTCCCAGCTGTACCTCTGTTCCAATTAGCCGCTTCATGAACTTTTGTCACAAGAGAAGGTTTTCTGAAAAAATAAATACATGCTCTGATTAAGTAAATTGTGAGGAGTTAATTTGCAATTCTGCAGTCCCCAAGGGACTCAAGGACCAATCTCTCTGGTGTTTCATCTACAGTAATTTAATAACTTACATTGTAAAACCTATGGCCTACAATGAAGATACCGGGACGAATCTTGAGTCTATTATTCACCCTAGTGCCACTGATTGAAAGGCATTACTAGGCCAATTTAAGCAAACAGGACCTAACAGTCCCACTACCTGATCCAGTGATTAGTACAACAGGCTGTTTTCACTGCTGGGATGAACAGCTTCACAGCTAACAGCTTCCACCAGCAAGCAGGTTCAGGTCAGGCTTGCAAAAAGAGGCAAAACCAAGGATGTTCCTCCATTCACATTCCAATTCACTGAAAGTCACTACACTGCTCTCACAAACGGAGACATGCAACATAAGGTGAGCCTCACAGATTCCCACATTTCTGCCATTCTAAACACTGTGTCCTCTGCTTCATTTGGGGCTAGATTTTTTAGTTTGTTTTCTTCCAATATCTCCTTCCTTTCCCTGCCTGGAACTGAGTTGGTCATTACTATTTCAAGTAATGTTGCCCCAGCTCTGCAGCATCTCAGAGCTCTCAACAGCAAGGCACTCTTTTAATGTGGAGTGCACTCGATACTAAGATTAATAAAAACTACACAGCTTCTTTAGAGGGCCATCTTATATCAGCCTAGTGAGAGAACCAGAATGGAGAGCAAACAGTGCTGAGAGTCCAGGCAGCTCTAAGCCTCTTGTCCTACGAATCAAAGTGAAGAGCCACTAGAGAGCCTCCACTTCCAGGCCACACCATGCACTGCCAAGTATTTTAAAAGTCATTGTCCTCTTTTAAAGAGCTCAAAATTACCTGAACACTATTTACACATCTGTCATAATTAACTGTCTACACACAGAATCTCTTCATAAAAAGTATCTTTAGATTTGGTTACATAAATAAAACATTATATTGGGCTGATCAATATATTGTTGTAAAGTAAATGGTTTATGTAGGCTAGTGATAAGCATCCCTCACCACATAAGGTGTAAATATAAATGTGACAATTTCTCTCCAACCACTACAAGAAATAAGGCTTTATCAAGGATGAAAAAAAGTCACATAATTGCTAAAAACTTTTGAGATTTGTCTCTGTGGAAAATGATGGATGTTTGTGCTAATTTTCAAGTTTTCCACCTATAAATCATCAAATATAAGGCAAATATATTTAGTTTAAAGGTGAAAGGATGCAACTTCAATGCTTTGATGCAGAATACCTGAGCTCTCTTTTCACGGCAACTGTAAGTCAGCTGGAAATTGTAAGAAAGTGATGAATGACTCGTAGAGTTCTCCAACTGGTTTTCTATGCATATGCTCCAGTTGATAAAATACAACTTATGTAACTAGGACAAGGCAACTGAGCAATAAAGACAGCACAGGAAATGCCATTTCTGCCATTAGCCAAAATACTCACGGCATTTACATTCTCAGAGAACCATTGGGAAAGTCTGTTCCTTTTTTCCTTCTTTCTTGAGAACACAAGTGTTTATAAAAATCAGTAACACCTCCTTTTTTTCTCCACCCACATGGACTTGGCAGCATATCCCAGTATTTTGTTATGTCAGCTTCAAAAAACCTGCGTTGCATTGCTTCAAGGCCTCAAGAAAACCAAAACAAATTACACGCTGATTTAAGACCTGCCCTTTTCTCCTCTATGTGCCCTGCGCTCAAAGATGGACTTGATTCCCGCCCTAAATCTGGCCCCAGTTCAGCTGCTGATTGGAGCTGGCTTATGGGATTAATGTCTATGATATGAACTAATAAACATCTATGAAGCAGGAAGTCTGTATAGGTATCTGGACAGTGCATGGTGTCATCACCAGTGCATCTGGGAAGGGTGTTAGGGCTTTAGGAACCTGCACCAAAATAATACTCTTGAGATGAAAACCATGAAGGAAAAAACAAAATCACCCAGACATCCTTGGAGGACAGAGGGACCATGAAATGCTGTTTCCTGTAAAAGGCAGCAGTCCCCTGCCTGCCCACACTAGTTTGAGATGCCGGGCAGAGGAGGTGGCTGCCTTTTCTATAAGCATTCACTGGCAACTGTCAGTCCAACCAAAGAGACAAAGAGACACACACAACCACCTACCTCAGACAGAGCACAGGAGTTCAGGACCACCAAACCCAGGCAAAATGCTCAGTTCAAGCATGCCTTTGCTCTCTCAATCCCTTGGCATCAATACAGTTCTCCCTGGAGGCAGAGCATATTCAGAGCAGACTGAAACCTGCATTCTTTATACTACACCAACAATTTTGAAATTTGTACCTGCAGATTCTCTCGTAACACAGGCTGTTCAAGGCAAAGGAAGAGTTTTGCACCAAAGGCTTGACAGCTCCAAGGACAGTGCCACAGCAGGGTATGCACAGTTCAAAGAGCAGGAAAGGGAATAACCACACCTTAGGTGCTAATCCTGCAACAATCTAACAAGACTCCTTGTTATCCCTAATGAACAGGCTGGCCTTGATGCCACAAGATACCTGGTTTTTGCTAAAGGAGAAGGGCCTCAACCACAACTGGAAAAAAACACTCAAAACCATATTTTGTCTTTGACTGGAAAATGCCCAAATGAAACTTTGATACAGTAACTAAAAATTATCTAACGTCCAACAATTCGAAATCCCTGTGCAGATTTCACTTATAGCTAAAGAGTAAATCCTGACAGGTGGTGGTTAAGCAGGTGACCTTCCATTGACACATCAAGATTTGTGAAGCATGCTAATTGTTTTACTGCAACATAACTCTCACAAAAAGATTTCCAGAGATTACAGTCCAGGTTTAACTATTGAACTATCATGTCCATAGAATACCACATAAAGAAAGAGTGAATAGAGAGGTCATTTACCTTTGAAACACTGCAGTTTCAAACCTAGCAGAAATTAATCTCTATCTCTCTGCTGCTTCAATGAGTACAGAACAAAATCCATGTGAATGCTCACCTGCATGCATATTCACATACCAGTGTTTCAAGATTAATTTGCCACCTTATGTTCATGGTCTGAACAGGTAGGAAGTTTCCCTCATCCTCCCCAAACGTCACCATACAAGTTACATCCAATAATGTACAAGTGATACTGAAGGATCTGCACTTTCTCCCTTTAAAAAAAGATCTAAAGCTGGCAGGCCATTAATTTTGTTATACATTGTCCTTGCCCTGCAAGGAATCCCTTCATAAATCCCAATCCATCAGTAATTATGCCATAATTTTTAGCAAGGTCTCTATGCTGCTCACTTGTAGGACAGTCTAGAAAATTATGGAAAAATCACTAACAATCTCATCCAAGTTACTACTGTCTCTCCCACAAGCTTTGTAAAGAATAAATGAAGGCAGTAGGCTTGTTATAAAATGGATGCTGTAGTAATTTTACCAATTGAATATAAAGCAGACTTTAATTCTTCCAAGGATTCTAGGTAAAGAATGTCTCAGCAGAAGACAACAACTCCCCACAATATTTAATCTGCCTTCGGAAGCTGTTTCAATGGAAGATGATAATTAATAATACATACTTCTTTTTGGTGAATCAAACAGGCTCTAGATCACACATCATCACTTTTCTATCCTACTGAATTCAGAGTGAAATAGTAGACCCAATCTGATATCCAGGGCCCTTGGTAAAGTCCTGCATGACAGCTCCATTCCTTAAGGAAAGTGAAGCTGGCAATCAAGAACCTGAGCCTCACAACCAGAGCTGACATCAGCCTCTCCTGCAACAGGAAGCAGAACACAGAACCTTCCCCTTTACAGAACAAGAAACAAAACCTATTTATTCCATCTAAGGTTCTCACAGTTATGATTCATACAACCAAGCAACTGAGGGAAAAGGACTAAGGGGCATTCTTATCAATATATACTGGAGAAATCATCTCAGCATGGCAAGTGGGGTAAAACAGGAATCCAATAAGATTATTTGATAGCAATCTAACAAGACATTGGTCATAAAAGTTGTTATAATATGAATGTTCATATTTCAAAAGACATGTACAGGTTATTCTATCATTCTTTACATTTCTTGATACAGCACTACATTATTCTTATTGTGTCATTGCTGTCATAGGAAAAGCTTCCTATTTATAGTTTTTTTCTGTATGTGCAGGAGCTATTATCCTGGCATGTGAATGTAGAATGCAGAAGGGTTTGGTGATTCATGCACATCAGTGCAAAACTGAACGATGTAGCATTGACTGCAGGTAAAACATATTTCACTTGAAAACTGTCCAGGTGACAGCCCTCATGTATTGGCAGTCATGTCCCTACTGTTGACACTGTTTCTGTTTACCACAACCCAAGTATTAAACTTCAGTAGTATTTGTATATTAAGTTCCATTCAGCTCAGTGGAGTCATATATGTGCACACATAGACATGCACGTGCATAAATAGTTTTATCAGTAAGGATGTACAATGAAAAGTTCACTGAAAATCAATAGAAGGATCAATGCTGATCAGTCTGGAATATCATTGGGGAACTTCACAGCAATGCAATCAGTTCTGTAAGAAAATTTTAATATCCTTAGCTCTTTGGGAGGAAAAAAGACTTCCTGAAGAATTTTTCAAAGCAACAGATGGCATTGTGAAGCAGGAACAATTCTCTAGTAAAGGACTGAGTTGGTTTAACACTTTCACAGAAATGAAGTAATTCTCTACAAAACTGTCAGATTCAGGACTGGGCACTTGTAGAAAATCATCTTTATTTTATTCTCTTCCCCAAATGGAAAAAAAAATTAAATCCCTGAGTCATAGCTTAAGAGTCACAAACACTGGACTTAAAGTAGATCATTATATGACTCCAGGAAACTGCAGGAAGTATCTAAGCTATTTGCTTAGAATAAGTGACAGCATTAGCCCAGCTAGGCATTTTCCAGTATCTCAAATGACATTTTATAAAGATGCACTTTTCCATCTGACTAATAGCATGATTTCACCAGTTGTCACCATAAAAAATCTACATGGCAAAACCAAAATTGTACAACAGCTTTGTCAGTATGGAAAAAGGAAAACAAACATCTGCTCTGCTTTCTGCCTCCCTAGTTAATATATTAAGCTAGACAATGTGAAAAAGCACTATTTTAAAGCACTGCTATAATATTATCTGTGTCTCTGAGCCATCAAAGTAAACATCAATGCACAGGACCATGATTAAATCACACACAAGACCACTTCATGACACAATTAAAAAGCTAGGCTGAAAAAGGCTTTTCTAGATTGAAGAATTGTGTTGGCCTCAGCCATAAAACTCAAGACCATTTACAATCTCTTTAGACCATGAATGTCTGTATGACACATCTCAGTAAGTACTTCATGACATTCCCTAGCAAAAGTAATATTGTAAGCAATAATCACTACTATTAATTGCTTATAAGCTTGAAGTCTTGAAACTGTTTTGTCATTAGCATCTCCTACACTACATCACAAGTCTTCTGGGGCAAAAGAAAGAAAAAGAAGCCTAAAGTTGTCAGACACACTCTGAGAGCCCTAAGCACCTTTACACAGACATTTACAGACCCTTATAACATTCTCAACAGCTGATTTAGTGTGAAAGCAGGTGCCAAAACCTCAACACTTAAGAATAACAAACACCACAGTCACTCAGCTTCCAGCTGGGAATGAGTCCCAGCCTGCTTCCCCAGGCCCATTCCAACCAAAACTCTCTCTACTGCTTCATACGTGCTCAGGCCTCCAGCAAGTTCTACAAAGTGTTAGAACTAACTCCAACTCCCCGACAAAAATGAGGTTTATTGTGCCTGTGTTACCACCTCAAACGTTTCTACAAAATAGGCTTCTTTCAAGGACTAACCCAAGCCCAGCAGAGACAAAGTAAAGGTTCCTAGCTAAGGCAAGCTACCCTGCAACCCAATTCAGAGAAGTCTTTAGCACTTTGGGAGGCCCATGGTAGCCCCCACCAAGGCAAGACATCCCAGGACTTCTCCATTCCAGTTCTGCAAAATGCCACGCAAAATGCAGAAAGACCCATATCAGAACCTTCTGCTCATTTTAATACCAGTGCATTACTGGAGCAGTAATTCTGTATATATTAAGAAGTACAAGTCTTCATCAGATTTCCACACCGTTAGCAGCAGGACTCGTAGGGAAAAAGAATTCATGTTTTGGTTTTTGTCCCAACTTTGGAGAGCACCAACACAATATGCTAATTGCTAATCATCTCCTCCCTCATTCACTGCTCAAACACTGAAAAACCTGCCTACTCCCAAAACTAAAGCTGCCTGCTCACATTGTCTAAAGGAAGTACCCTAATTATGCCTAATTTAGGATTTACATTTTAATTTCAACTTCAAGACAGCTGGGCTCTTCTCAAGGGAAAACCAAGAGCAGCACAGTAAATCCTTCGGCCACATTCCCCCTGCTTTTCTTTCCAAGCTGCTGCTGTGAGGTTTTCACTGGTTGAAGACACCACCAACACACAGCCATAGAATATTTCTGCCTCTCTGTGTAGCAAACTATCAGTGTAAGGCCTGCCTAAGCTGGGGCAGTAGCTTTCAAGAACTGCAAAGATTTCTTTTTCCTCTCCTGAGGGTAAAATAAATGCCATATAGCCTTTCTGATTCAGAGAGACATGAAAATGAAAAGACTTACTGAACAATTTGATCCACCCTTTCAAGACAGTTGTTCCATATTTATGTGGCTGCCCCATACCACGTGGTAGAGTACAATTGGCTTGTTTTTAATAAAATACAAACACTTCAGTTGCATAATGGAAGTTAAGATTGTCTTTACCAAGGATCTCAGCTGTAGAACCAACCCCACAGGATGTAGACTTAAAAACTGAAGCAATACACAAAACAAGGCTTTTTAGCTGGGTTCCTCAGAACTCACTGCATTAAGTTCACAATAAGCTTTGATATCAATGCTAACAAGTGATTAAACTGGTGTTCCAATTGTAAGTGTGTTCAAGTTGTGCTTACAAACATTTTAACATGAAACTGCCAAAGAGATACACTCTCTGTAAAGAAGCTGCTCAAAAGAATATACAGGATAAAAACCAGCAATGCTCTTATTATTGCATCAACATCACGAGGATGAAAGTAATGAACAACCTATTGAAGCTTTCTGAAGATGCTACCAAGTGTTTGTAAGGAAGGCAATCTGCATTTGCAGGGCCCTGGACAAGCAAATTTTCTTCAGCATGTGTTATTCTCCCAGGGTAGCTATAGACCTTTCAAGGCAGGGCAATGAGCAGGTGAGCACCACAAGGTGGTATCAATCAGTCCTGGATTCAGCAAGAGCCGGGAGATCTGAGCCACTTATTCACACAGCAGCTTCCTCAAGAAAAGGCATCTCCCAGTGCAGCTGTGAGACAGCCAAAACATACCCACGTACCTCAGTACTGCCATGCCTCTTTTCACCTGCTGGAATAAGCAGATGAGTATTGAGGATATAGGAGGGAGAGCAGTTTCCTCTTGCTCACTTCTGTGCAACCACACAGGATCAGCCTGAATTCCTGACCCCCACACGCCACCAACTGCTGCCAGCTGGTCAACAACACAGAAAATGTTGTGCACTCTTCTGCCCAGATCAGTATTTCCCTACTAAATTCTTAAAATTCACCTGAAAAGTTTAAAACCTTGAGCCTGCCCTTCTTGGACTGAATACACTTGGATGGGGAAGCACAAAACAAAATTAAATGTAGGTAAAACATAAGTGTAAGATACTGAGCCAAGCTTGTGCAAACTACACAGTTCTATTCTACCAATAGTCTAAGTAACCTGTATCTGTTGCACACATGAATATTCAGAGGGAAGTACCTAAGGCCAAGTGCCCTCAGGAAATAGAATAATGTCAGTTGCACATTACTGCCATTACTCACAGCTCTGCCATCTCTAGCCCACCTGCCACCACCCTGGGTGGCTTTGTGCCTCTGACTGGAGTGCATGGGCTCCTTTGTTGGTCACCTAGAAAACATCACCCTACTATTTGAGCCCTAACATTTCAAGTAGCTCTAATTCAGCTTTCAGCTCAGTTCTTCAACCTCTAAAAATAACTCATGTTTAATTGCAACTGGCTGCAATTTTCTAATCCTTTATGACCCCAAACCTCTAAATCTATTACCGAGAGACAGCCAAAGTAATCCTTAATGAAGGTGTGGGTACAATGCAGCATGTTAGGGGCCATCTGGTTGCCAGGTGTTTCCTGGCTTAGCTTTTCCTCACAACAGCTTTCCTGGCTTAGCTTTTCTTCTCCTCCTCCCCTAATTCCAAGGAAGGCAATTTCTGCTTCTGGAAAGTCCTTCATTAAAGACACAGACAAGGGCTTTCTTGCAAGCAAGTCAGCTGCAGCACAGCAAAGTTCAGAGCCCACAGAAGAAAGCCCAGAAGGGCTGTTTATTATCACACATATCTCCCTGTGACTATCACCAAAAGACTGTGCCAGGACTATTTCTGACTGATAATAGGATGTGCAACATTTTCACTGTCACCCTGTGCTTTCTGTCCTTCACAAAAAAAATAATTAAATTCCAAGGTAAGAGCAGTTTTTATAAAAGTACTATTTATGTAGAAAACAGGCGATTTAAAATGTACTAAGACTGATAACCAGGTCAATTTGATTTCTTTCAGGGAGCAACAGAACCTATCAGCGTGATTAGATCTTGTAAACTTTATTTTCAAAATGGAGCATTTAACTCCCTTAAAATCCTTGTTTCTAAAACATCTTAAAGCCTTCCAGCTTCCAGACTCACATTCCTGCCCCTCCCCTTCACCAGTGCTCTGGAACAATTTAGGACTGGTAGAAAGTAAGTAATTTTTGTACAGCACTAGCATTGCCCCAGATCAACTTACTGAGCCAGCTTCCCACAGGGTCAGGCAAGGACCAGGCATGATAGGAGCAAACAGGCACAAGATCCCCACAGAACCAGCTGGGATTAGCCCTGGCTGCCAAGAGACCACATCCCAGACTACTCAGTAGGAAGGTTTCTCCCAGTTCCCACTACAGCTCTAAGATTTAGTTTGCATAAGGCATCTCATTTTAAGGCTTGTGACAACTAACTGCAGGGACTCAGATTGGTGGGAACACTGAGCCATTTATTGTGACAAATGTTCTGGCCAAAGTCAGAAAACATTTACTTGAATACCTGCAGCAGTCAGTTCTCGGGAATGTTTCAGACTGGGTATGTACGAGTAACAGGGTCAGTGGGCGTGCATTGAAAAATTGTGTCAGTATTTCTCAAACATGACATGGAAAACTCATTTTTACAGCAAAGCCCTTGTGACTCCTTCCACTGTACGGAAAAGGGGTCTGTGCTGGGGAACTCTACAGAGTCAGGATGCGCCTACTGTGCTTGGGAATTAGCAGGTTACAAAATGGAAACAGCTGCTGCTCAGAGACACACATGGCAAAAATGCCTACTCTGCCCAGCAGCCAGGAATCTGCTTTGCTGGTCTTGGGCACCCAACTATCCCAAAGAGCCACTGCCCCAGAGTCCTCAGCACAGTCTATAGGCACCCTAGGCCTTCACTGCCCATGGAGATATGACAGGCCCCGATCGATTTATTGGTGGATACAAGAGACAAAGCTAAAATTTGCCCAGAAAACTGCAACACAAATCATTTTCAAGCCAAGAAGAGCTTCTCTGGTTCTACTGTGGATCAAGACCTAAGGAAACAGGACAACCTAAAACCAAAACCAACAGCGCACCTGTGATGGACACGCCAGCGGCTCTCACCACTATCCCAGAGCCCCACCAAGCTCATGTGCACTGTTCATCCCACCACTGCCTCGCCCATGATCCCAAGCTCCTCAGAAAACAAGCAACATCTCATTTCAAAATAAAATACAGTAGAAGAATATCACATGTTCTTTTTCCACAGTTTCATCTATACAGCAGGTTTCGTAGTTATGCGGAACTCTTCTCAGAGCTATGTTTCAATACAAAATGAGTGATTAAACTGAAAGAGATAAATGCAGACAGACCTACATTGGAAGGGGAAATTGCCCAGCACCAGTTCCAGCTGGGAAGGATTTTCAAGTTCAGCTACAAAGTAAATCCATCACAGAAAGGGAAATATTAACAAGTGACTAGAGATATAGTACCTTTATTCTTGAGGCACACTTTTGTGCTTGTTCATTTTGTTATCTGTATAATTGAGTCTCTCTTAAAATGCAAGGTTCTGCTAGAAATTATTTTCACAAGGTTCAAAACATTCTTCAAAGAGCTACTTATCTGCTTAGTGACACAGACATGGGGCAGGGCTTATTTATTAATCTAGGAGGATTACACTTCAATCTAGATCAACCTTTGCCTGCAGGTAAGAGCAGTAGGGCAGATAAATCCACCAGATTTTCCAACTGCAAGGGCATGAAAGGAACAGAATCCTACAGAAAATTATGTCGTGCTTGGATGGGGAAAAGAGGTGAATATAAGGAGATAGCCACTTCTTTTTTATCTGTTGTTCAACAGCTGCTGGAACAGGCAAATTCTATTCCTACTGACCTGTCAGCTCTGAATCTACCTCTAATAGCTGAAACAAGTCTCCATAGCTAGTTTTTCCAAGTGAAAATAAAGCACATTTCTCTGATCTCTTTTTTTCCTGCCTTTTTAATGTGCTCACAGATCACTTTCTCACCGGAGGAAAGCTCATTTTTCACTTTCCTTCCCTTTCCCTGAGGCAAGCAAGAAAAAGGCACCAAAACATTGCTACAGAAAACAAAACCACACAGTACAGGTAAAACACTCGTCCTCTCACCCATCCCAGGATACAGACAAATAATTTATTCCACTGCACACTGGAATAAGCAGTGTCATTGAGACTGATCTTGCAATAACTTAAAATGCAGAAGAAAATTCCGTCCTCTTCACAAAAAAAATTTACAGCTTCTATCAGTATATAAGACAAATTAGAAACAAAAATAACTCCAATCTTCCAAGTAACTGAAACTTCAGTACTTAAATTCACGTGGATTTGGCAGAGCAGTAAGGGCAAATCACCTGCTGCCAACCACAGAGGTATTTCAGAGTAATGCCCCATAATGCCTAATCTGCAATACAAATACAGTCTCTGCAAGGAAGTCTTTCGGACCCTGGTGGTAAACATGACTTCATGTCCTCAAGTATGGAATACATTCATTTTGCCCAATATTTTTTTCTAATATTTATTCCCTCCTCCTGCTTGTAATAGGTGGTAAAAGAATTCAGTCCTAAAATACTTAATTTAAAGAGTAAAGAAGATATTTTAAGTACAGCTTGCACATTCACCAAGTTGCTCTGTTCCCATCACTGGAATAAAACAGAAGATTCATGACACCACCCATAAAAAAGGAGTATCTGCCTTAAAAGAGCCAGTAGCGTTTTTAATTGCTGGCTCAGAGAGGTACATGCTTTTCATTAATTAAATATTGTCATTGTCAGCATCTTTTAAAAAATAAATTAATTACAGTCAAGGACTACTTTCTCATAAGTAGCACTGTACAAATCCATTTGTGGAAAAAAAAAAAAAAACCCACACCAAAAAGTAGAATCAAGTTCATAAAAAGATTTCAAAGCATTGAATAAGGCATTGTTTCAGCAGATACTACTTACTACAAATGTCACAAAGCCTGAGCTTACAATACAGCATTCAAAGACTGCTTAGTCCAGATGAATCAAAGGACAGAAGTCCCCATAATTATAGCTGCTCAGGGCACAACAAGCAACACTGGCAGCACTTTCACAAGTCAGTACCCACCCAAAGGTCAGTCTCTGAACAGACTCATGGTCTGCAGGGGTTGCTGTAGGAAAGGCCTGATTGACTGTGCCTGTGGTAACTGAATGTGCCTATTGGTAATTACAGGTAATGATGCAGGTCAGTGCTGGCATCCTGATACCAGCATTACCCTCTAAATAAACACACATTCCAGCATCTGAAGCATTCACATCATAAATATGGCAAAATGAGAAATGTGTTTCTGATTTCCAAGTTCCTGTAGTTATAAATTAAAGCTTTGCAACAAATTATTAATTCCATTTATTGCTAAGGGTAATGCTGCAAGCGTACAGTGCACCAGAACAAGTGAAGAAAAAAAAAAGCCTAAGTGAATTCAGGTTTTTTTTTGCTCAGAGAAGAGTACTAGAGGTCATTCTAAGTGCATACAGTTGGACTTTTTTTTACCAAATGCATCCCACAAAAAATGTTCTCAACTATTCATATGGAAAGGCACATTTAGAAGAATTTTTAATACTGCATTGAAAATACTGCTAATGTTTTAAGCAACACTAGTAGCACACCATTAAAAATTATCTAAACTAAAAGACTATATTATCTATAAATCACTTTTGCTAATTTTGGCAAACTGTGGAGTATAAAACTATATATATTAATTTGCAATAATACAAAATGCCTTTTATTAAAAGTTTAAACAAATTTATTATATGCTGTAACAGCACTGGTAATAAATGCTTAGATTCAATATTCTGCTGAGTTTTATTTGGAAGCACAACCAGCACTCTACAGCCTGAAAAATCTGACTTTGTTGAACAACATGGAATGAAAGCTTATTTACCACACTCTATCCTTTGCTCTTCGGAATGAATCAGGTTATTAAGCATTCCACACACACACAGGGGTTTGTTTGCTTTCTTCTTTTTTTTAATTACTCTTTCTGGAGGTTAGAATTTTTTCTTTTTTTTTTCTTTCTCTCAGGGAATTTTGTCCTGTTTGTTTCCTAAGGGATGATAAGGATTGGTACTTCAAGAGGCAAAAGAAATGGCCAAGGTGGGGGGAAGGGTACAGCTGGCTAGTCTTAGCTGGGGCTTTTTTCTCTTGGGAAGGGCAAAGACACCTCGAGATTTTGGCTGGGGAGTCAGGGGCTGGGCTCATCTCCTCACTCACTCTCGGATCAGAAGGGAATTGTCAAGTTGCTGCTTCCATCGGGAGAATTCACTGCCACTGCAGACTCTAGCCCCTGTACTGCTCCTTCTTTACCATGGGTGAGCCTTTGCTCGTAAGAGCAGCTGGTGAGCTGGGACCTTACTAACACCCGATGGCACTGGAAGGGACTCTCACCATTTACTTGGGCTCCTTGGCGGAAAAACCTGGGACCCCAAACCCCTTCCCTCTTCCCAGAGGATGCGTATCCCAGCTGTGTGCTGCAGCTGCTTGTAGAAAGCCAGCTGCCGGTGCCCAGCCCCACTGTTTTCTGCTACTGCTTTGGGCTCTTTCATTACACTTTAACCCAGCATCCTGTGCCCTCCAGTACACCCCGCAGTTCCTGCTATGGCTGTGGAGTTTGTGCTAAGCTCTGCCACTCCGGGGTGTGCCCGGCTCTGCTGTTCCAGCCGCTGCAGCTCATTTCCCCCTCCAGAGGGGCACCGGGACCGCCTGCCCCTGCAGCTTTGTACAGGAGGCCCCGTTTCCAGCGCTCCCGCTGCTTTGCCGCCATTGACCGCGGGAGGCGCCACAGAGCTCGCGGCACAGCGCCCCCTGCCGGCGCGGGGCAATCACCGCACCGGCCCCGCCCGGAGCCAGCAGTGCCCCTGGCGGCCGTGCCCGGAACTGCGCCCAAGGGGAAAGGGACTGACAGCCGAGAGAGGGCTGAGGGTTTCTGTTCTGTTTGTTTGCCTTGTTATACATATACATGTATTAGTAAAGAACTGCTATTCCTTTTCCCATATCTTTGCCTGAAAGACCATTTAATTTCAAAGTTATGATAATTTGGAGGGTCACACTTTCTATTCTAAGGGAGGTTCCAGCCTTCCTTGGCAAATACCTGTCTTTCAAATCAAGACAACTCTCAAAAATTTGCCAACTTTCCCTTTACTACTTCAAGAAATATACTTATTTCATCTCCCTAAAACGAAAGAAGTACACAGCTTCCTTACACCTGATTTATATGTTTTGTTATCATTTTCCTGGAAGAGATTTTCTTACTAGGACATCAAATCAATCATATTGCAAAAGATAGAGGATGGACACATCCTTCCAGACACACTTAGCCACAACCTTTAATATCTAGGTCTGCTCTGGACCCCTGGCAACACAGACACTGACTCCGGGTATATTCTGAGCATCCTGACAGCCTGTGAAGAACAACCTTTGGCCCAAACACTGTCCTAACTGTATCAGTGCAAATCAAGAACTCCAATACAAATCTGGAGGAGCTGACACTCTTAGTTCAGAAATATCCCTTCTTGTGGCTACATCCCTGCACTACATATTTGGTAACACAGGTAGCAGGGGAGCACTGAAGGACGATAGGGTATCCAAGCAGCTTAGGACCATCACACCTACCTTCATATCTGGTGCCCTCTCTCCCCTCCTAACCCACAGGTTGACAAGAAGGATGGGATATGAATGATCAACCATCCAGACCACCACCTGAGCAAGATCTATTCTTCTCCTTTGCAAATCATCCAGCTCCACCCCTGCATGTGTCCTTTTTGAGCCCTTGGGTTTGTTTTTTTTTTTCTCAGCCTCCTTGAGCAATCTTCTAATTGCTGATGGATATAAAAGCTGGTATTAGTTTCAGCATACTCAAGGGAAGCAGACAAATGCCTACGCGCATGACTAGAGTCTTGCTGCAAACAGGCAGGGCAGCCTGCCCGCCCGGCACACCCTGTAACACAGCCTGCAAGAGGAGCAGCCCAACACCTGAAAGCACATCAGGCACCTGCAGCCAGGGATGTGTCAGCAGGAGTCTTCTGTCAGCAGAAACCTACACATGAACATACAGCTGCTGGTCAGCTACAGTACTTCAAAACAGTTACAGTACTTCAAACGAAAGGAGAAGCTTTCCTGTCTGACCGATACCACATGGTCAGAAGAGGAAGGGATGCCTAGGCACACCTTAGACATCACACAGAAGCAGCTGCAAGAATCGGGCAGGGGCATTAGAAGACTGTGGGGTCTCTCTGTCCCAACAATCAGCCAGGGGACAGTAAAAGCATATTAACATTAGCAAGTGTTAGCAGTAGGCTCTGGCACAGCATATGGCCTTGGGTCTGGCCAAAGTCCCCATGAAGGGATCAGGTCTTTCTGCTCACAGCTGATGGTCACAGAGGGGCTGCTGTGGAAAACAGAGTAACTTGGCATGAGAAGACCTGGTTAGCTATAACAAGCTGCCCGAATTTCCAGCTAACCAGAATTCAAATCCACGCTTGAACCTTCCTTAAAGTCAAAAGGTTGTGAACACACCCTTTCAGCCCATTTCACAGCAGACACAGAAAAAATGCTTTCCTCACAGTCCCTCTCAGACTCTGAGCCTTCCCAGAGATAAAGGTGTCCTTGCATTTAATGTCTGGCACCTTGCAACTGCACTTGCTGCACAAGCTATTCAGATACCTTCTACACAAAGTGAGGAGAACAAAAAGAGAGAAACTTAACTGTACCTCAAACTCAGCTGAAGCTCCTCCAGGCACAGCTTGGACAACATCGTGTTCGAGATACATAGGGAAGGAGGCCAGTCCATCTTTGCTCACAACCAGCAGATACAGGATTCTGGCCCAGCAGTGAAGCACACAGGCCACTTCTGAATGTCTACAGCATTTTCTACTGTTCATCCCTGGATCAAATTTGGACCAATGCAGGAGTTTTCAAAAGCACATCCCAAACTGAGTTCAGAACCTTCATAATATGTTTTCATTTTGAGACATTTCCTAGCTTTGTTCATCCAAGTCCAGAACCTCAGAAAAAGTGGCAGGTTTTGTATAGCCAAGCAGCTGTTCTAAGAGATAATCTATGTTCCTAAAGACAGAACTGACAGTTCCTAGTTCTAAACCAGAAACCAGCCCCTATCATTCTATCCAGAAAACAAAGTGAAAACATAGGGTTAATTGAATCAATAGGTCCTAAATTAAATGCTGCCAAGTTAGCTGACATGATTGGACTACTGGGTTTGGTTTGTTTGGGGGTTTTGTGTTGTTTATGCGGAGGTTGCATATACTTTAAAAACACCTAATTTTGCAAACAGCTATTGAAATTTAGTTCAAAACTCTCTCAGGGAATAAAATGACAAGTTTCACAGAGAGAAAAGTAACTTTTCATAGACTCAAGTCACTGGCAGCTACTGCAATCTAACTGTCTTAGAGCTACTAGAAGCACTAAAAGAAAGAAATCTTCCTACTTCTTGCCACGGGCTTGACACAAGACAAGAAATATTCCTCAGCTCCTCATACCCATGAGTGCCAAATCTAAATGAAGGAGAAAATCTGCTATAGGACCTTAATTCTACAAATTAACCTACAAATCCGTAACTTAAGAATTGTCAGGTGTAAACTGATTATTTCCCTGATGGCATAAAGTACCCCAGATTTTCAATAATCAGAAATCAGAGCTGCAAATGGCATTGTCTTTTTCCAGATGGTGCAAGTCAGGTACAGATTCAATGAACTCATATTAGTATTTTGATTTTCATCACTTAACACTGCTGGTTGTAATAAGGCCATTGTCTCCCTTAAACTATATGAAACATATATATTTTATCTGGAAGCATCATGTGCTAAAATAAATAGTTTCTGTGGTGTAATAAATAGTCTCATTATATCACAGAAAGTTAGAAAAACATGTACTTTAAAAATGCTAAAAGAGAAACAGTGTACCATAACACCGGTCAAGCCTATCAACCAGCACTAACCTGTCTCACAGATTGTAGAAAACAAAGAGAATTGACCAAGCCACACCTTTTCACCATAATGCCTTTCAATCTGGCACCCTAACAAAGATAGAGGATACTGAGTACAAATACTAACACTCTGAAGATGATGTCTGTTATCCCTTTCTGCCACCTCCCCAGTCAAGACAAAAGAACAAAGATCAGTTTCATCTGCGAGATGGCTGTAGTGAAAAACAGCAGTGAGTGTAAAACCATAAGGATTAGCTCATCTTTTCTCCTTAATACAACAGCAAACAATTAGTGTTAAAGTAAAATGGGTCAATCAAGACCTCAAATCCTCTTAGCAGCTAGTACAGTAACTCATGTGGCCACAACAATCCAAATTAACCCCATGGATACATCAGTTCTTTCCTCCGATACCTAGAAAGCAATTACAAATGTTACATTGAACGTCCATCCAAAACACCCTTGTATAGTTTAGGAGCATAACCTGTGGCTAAACCTTCCCATGAAATAAAAGCTTTTTCCTTTACTCAGGCAGGCAGCTTAAACCATCTCTGTTTTCCAGTATCAATCCTCTAAATCAGCTCCACCCCATGGAAATAAGCCTCACGCTGTTTTTTCTTATTAACTGAGATGCAGTACAGAACGGCTGCTAATAAGCACACCTGTACATGAAGCAGAAGGATGGAAGAAAAAGCACCAACCCTAAATATGTCAAGACCCACCCATACTCTGCCTTAGCATGTGCACGTGTGTTTGGGAAGAGATAAGCCATGTAATGACATCAGAGAACACTGCACATTTCCATGCTTCCTCTGGAAGTACTTGGTATCTCTAAATATCATCAAGGGGTTTACAACACTGAGCCCACATACCATGAATTTATCCTCTTTCTCTTTTCAGAAAAAACATTCCCTTTTCTGTAAAAACATGCTTAACTTTTAAGCATGCTTACAGCTGACTTTCAAGCTCAATTAAGCATGTGTTTGAACTGAATAAATGCAGATGGACCAAAACAAGCATCCTTGAGTCTTAAGGAACAATTCTACATATCAGCACATGCATACTTTTACTTCATCAAGTGCACACATGGACTTAACAATAGCACAAAACCCAAAATATCTAGATCGCCAGATAACTCAGTTTAGAAAGGACCTTGGGAAGTCACCTAATCTTAGGACCCCTATTACACTTTTCCAAATTTCTGGTCATTATTTGTGTGCATGTTAAGTGCAACACTCCCTAATCCCTTCCTAGTTAAGGCTTCAGTTCAGCTTCAAGTGTCCTGCAGCCAGAAATGCCTCTTCTGAAGCCCAAATAAAGCCAAGGGGTGGATTTTTTTTTTCTTTGACTGTGAGCCAGAAGTTTTACCAGATCAGTTCTCAGCACAGCCACTGCCTGCACTGTAGGCAAAAGATCTGTAAGGAACTCAGGCTTATGCACCATTTTCCTTTCTTAAGCTGATTATCATTTGTCCCACCATGGCAGATCAGATTTCAGATCCTTCATATGCTGCAGATGTGTTACAAGCTCTGTCAGTACCTTGTGCCTTTGTAGAGACATTAGTAATCAAAAGGTGACTTTCAGAAAGCCACCGTCGTAAAGTCCTCACAACCTAAATTCTTTTTGACTTCTCCTTCTTCTTCCAACCCCATTAAGAAAACAAATCTGTCTCCAACACAGGTGTGTGACATGCCACATTGAGAGGTGAAGCCGAAACAGCCCAGCAGAATCTGCAATGGGCCTCACCCTTGTTTCTGTGGTTAGATACTTCTAGCAATTTCCACAGACAGTTGCTCAGTGAGCACAGTGGCAGAGCTAGAGGGGCCAGAGCCCACTCTGGTGTCAGCACACATAGCAAATGTTTCCCCTGTGAATTTAGGTATATGCTTTAGCAAAGGGTAACTTGTACAGAAAGGAGCGTGACATAGACTGAAAGGAAAGGTATGCTTCTAGAAAAAACATCCAGCAACAAGGGAATCCTTAACCCACAGACTGCAGCAATTCATTTAGGGACTGTTGTGATCAGATCGCTCCTGCCTAGGCACAGCACCTCAGGGGTCATTAAATTACAACTATTTCTTTATTATCCAAACATATTAAAGAACACGGCTAAGTGGGTATGATATACCGTAACAATTACATCAGACCTCTAAATCAAGGCTGCAAATGCTGCTTTATGTAACAAACTGCATTATAAGCACAATGACCTGCCCTCCCGTGTTGCTGTCTTCTCCACAGAAGAACAGCAACTTTTAATTCTCAGGATGACAGCTCTTTGGCTTCTCTCAAACTCTCACAGGAAATGTGCAATATGGGTGCAACAAACTGAAAAGTTCCATTAACCAAATCCTGTCCCCTAATGAGATAAGAAAAGATGAGAAGAGATAGAATTTATGGCACCAAGCTCCACTGCTGAGATCACTCCCCAGAGCCCTGTGCCAGGGCTCACCTTCATTACCATGCAGAAGGCCTCACTAAGCCATTGCGGTTATTCTCAGTCTGTTACTTTAGCTCACCTGTAAATGCCTGAGCTCCAGGAAACTGGTACCACATAAAGACTGAGGTCTTGCCCACTGTTGAGTGCACCAGTGTCTTGCAGATGAAATACACAGTGAGGAATTTAGTGGTTCCAAGTCCTAGGTGCTACACGGGTGAGTTTGGGCTCCGTTATTCATATCACTCTTTCAGAACATCAGCTGGAGAAATTAACAACCATCCACAAACTTAACTGGACTGCCTTTATGCTAACTGAAGAGAGTTGGTAGCACACTTCGGGAAAGTGCCCAGTCTTTCACTGTTCAGAATCACTTCTTTGTGATCTATGACGTAACGCAGGGGCAGATTCACTGTCGTGCCCTCTCAGCACATTCTCTTGCCAGGCAAGGGCTGAGATGCTGTGGTAACGCCACCCAGTCAGGAGGGAAGAGAAAGAAGCTATAGCAAATAAATACATTCTGCAGCTGAGCCTCTTCTTGGGTCCATCAGCTGTAAGATCTGTAGTCTAGACATCCCTGATAGTCTAAACCAGCACAGGTGAAAAGAAACAGGTTCTTTCATGGAGAGAAAAAGGTTTGTGGAGAAGATGGGAAGAAACAGAAGCAAAAGAATATGTGATTCCTTCTCACATGGAAGAACCCTTCTGAAAACAAAAGGGACAGGTTTTCTGAACAACAAGCAGCACAAATGCTGGACAGCAAGTGAGTTTTTGAGAAAGGATGGAGATGATTTATTGACATGACCACAGAGACATGACAAATTAAGAAAATTGCTGCTAGAGACCTAGAATAAGACTTATAACATATGTGTGCATACATGCCATTATACTGCATGACTCTATGTTAATGCTCACTTACAAGTGAAAACCTACAAGTCTGTCTCAGGAAGAATCCTACATGAAAATCCACCAAAAACACAAGAGAATATTTTTATTTGGAGGAAAACTGAAAGTTCCTGCTTAACCCAGGGAAATTAACCATGTCGGTATCTTCCACAGCGAGAGCAATTCTCCCGGCATGCGGCACACCCCCTTCTTTCCCGAAGGTGTTCCATAAAGCACATCTTATCCAAAGGGCAGGTCGGAGTGTCTCGAGTGAGTACAGGACAGATGAAGGCGAGCACGGTTTATTTGGTGGGTCGGTGCAGCACCACGGCAGCGCAGCGCAGCACACGCCTACGGCTCCTACCTGCAACCATCTGAGCCAGGCACGTTTTACATCATTTTCTCTTACATAAAAAGGCATTGTTCGCCGCTGGGCTCCCGTGCGCGGCTGTTTCCTCCCAGATCCGTGCAACACAGGGAATCATTTTTTAGGTGGGTTTATTTTTGGTTTTTTTTTTCCCCTCGCCGATGCAAATTACCAGCGCTTACAGCCCTCGCCTCACACAACGCTCTTTGTTCAGCCGCGCAGATCCCCTCAGAGAAGCTTAGGGGTGGGGGCAGGAGAGGACAGAGGTTCACATCCTCGGGAGGGGTTTACAGCCTGGAGATGCTCAGAGCCCTCGGAGGCAGCCGCCCCCATGAAGGTAAAACGGGCGTTACCGGGGGCCGCTCCAATCCATTTTTACCTCCGGGAGGTCGGGCAGGGGCGACCCGCGGAGAACTCCGGTCTGGGTCCGGGACTGAAGGGCCCGAAGGAGGAACCGAAGGACGGAGGGAGGGAGGGAGGAAGGCAGCACCCGCGGGACCGGAGCGGCATAACCCCTCAGACAGGGCTCGCGACAGCCGCAAGGCGGGAAGCGCGCGCGGCTCGCCCCCACTTCCCTGCACTCCGCAGCGGCGCCGGCCCCGCGCCCCCGCCCCGCCCGTCCCTCCTCCTCCTCCTTCTCCTTGTCCGACGGGGCTCGGCACGGTCCTTACCTGAGCGCCACGGCGGCTGCCGGCNGCTGCCGCCCCGCCCCGCCCCGGCCCCTGCATTGCGGAGACATCGAGGCTCCGGGACAGCCAGCCCGCGCCCAGCCACCGGCCCAGTCGGTGTCGCCGAGTCCGGCCCGGCCCTGCCCTGCTCCTGGTAGAACACCTTCTCGAAAGCCTCTCACCTGATTTCATGTAGGTCTTCCAACGGTGCAAGTCTGGCTCGGTGTAATTCCTCCTTCTCCTGTGGAGAGAGCAAATAATAGTGAGATCGGCGAAAAAAGGCGTTTACAACACCCTCAGACACCGCGCTGCTGCTCACTTCCACACTGCTTTCTCAGGACCGGCCTTTCCAGCCACTTCCTGAAATCTGGCAATAAAAGATATCCTATTACTTTGTCACCACATTCTCGAACTGAACTGTCCCCCTTAGGATGTCCATTACAGTGGCTATACTCCAAAGTCATTCCTCCCACAATATCACTGATGTGGTAGGGCTACAGGATAAGCTCATCTCACCTGTTATAGCCAGAACCATGTCATTTCAACCTATCTGTGCTGGAGATGAAAGAGTAAAATGCTGCTTTCTTACCTCTTCTGTTTCCTAAGCAAATTTTAGTTTGTTAAAATTTACAACTGCATAAGTCAGTCTGTCAGAATCTTAACCAAAAATTCTGAGTTTGTAATGTATGTATTAGCCTCTAATAATGTTTTGAAGGTACTATATTTTGATTCAGTGAAGATAAATATCTTTGTTTTTCTTTATATTTAGGGACCTAGATTGCACACTATTACCCATATTGCAGTGGAAAAACTAATTTCAGTTTGGTTGCATTTTGCTGCATCACTGAGCAAGTTATCTACATTTTTTCCAAAATGTCACTAATTGTAGGTAGCCAGCCTGATTTCAAGCATGATTTTCAGGTGTACTGAGCACTTGTTCTCTTCATGGGCTTTAGCAGGTTATCTAGAAGATTTCATATCTGTAATTTGGGCCATATGTGTCTTAGACTGAGTGGTCAAAATGCTGTTCTGGAAAGCCTAGGTCCCACCCTTGCTTCTGTTTCTTCACAAAGAAATGGCCATCCCTCAGCAACTACTGCATATATTCCAGGTTAAGGGTATGTCAGCATTAAAGAAGTGACTTGGGAAGGCCAAATTACTTTGTTAAGTATTTTTTATGTATTTGTAAATCAGGAAATTTTCATTTAAAAAGAGTGAAGACTACAAACGCTTCTTCCGGTACTTTTCCTGAGCCCTTCTCAAGCTGTTTGAGAGAACTTCTCACCACTGCTGTTTTCTCACATTTCATCTGTAAATCAGTGCCATGCAATGGGAGCAGGATTTTGCCAAAGTGACAAAGGCATCATGCTCGTTACTCACCATCCTTCCAGAGGAGATACTTTCAGAGGAAATGGATTTGCTGCAGTCAGCCTTTCTCCCAGGCTGCTAGGAGGAAAGACACTGGTTCAGGGCATAGGGAATGTGCACCAGTGTCTGCAGTACCCTGAAGACCAGCAGTGCCTTTCTCCTGTTTTTTTCCTGGGCCTCTTCTTGGAGGCCTAGGTGTGCATGCAAAGACCTTGATGGAGTTGTCTCCACAAGCACAGGAACTTTGCCCTTCCTCTCACCACCTAGATAATGTGAATGCAGGCTTAACAAAAAGCCTAATCAGAAGCAGCTCTGAGAGGGAATGAGCAGTTGACTTGATCAAGGAGAAAAAGCTAATTTCATCCAAATGGAAATTAGATTAATTTAAAGGTTACAATATTAGAAAGAAAAAAAAAAGGGGGGGAGAGGGGAAAGGACAGCCTATACTTTCATTGGAAACAAATACTGCAATGAGTATAATGGAAAAGATGAAAAGAGGTCTTGATGGAAAGACACATGTACAATACACTGTGCACTGTCCATAAACAATCCTAGAGATCAGAGGGGTGGTGTAACTAACCAGAGACATGCTCAGAATGTTCCATATGTGACGGAGAATCAACGCCTCTAGCTCAGATGCAGTATAGCAGCAGCCTGTCTCTTTTCAGCAGCAGGCTGCAGAGAGAGAGAGAAGGTGAGCCTTGGAAGTTGCATCTCTCCTTTAAACAATCATCAAAGATGATGAAAAATAAGCACAGAAAAAATGGCAGTCACCATTTTGCCTGAGATAATTATCTAGTCAAATTACACTATACTTCACATGAAATATTCAGCAGTGGTGTTGACACTAGATGTTTTAAGACAGAAAAAATATTTTAATTCATGTCAGAGAAATTAAAATGCATGCACATATTTTTATTAGAAATATTAATGCAGAGATCAGGAAGCATCAGTCCACTAAGCGATAGTGGGGAAAGATTTTTTGCATAAAGGAAAAAAGAAATTTTGCATCACCTCATAAACCATGAGCTTTATAGTAAGCTTTGAGATACTGAATTATGGATCTCTGTATGGAAGTCTGGTAAGTCAAATACAGAGGATTTTTTGCCTTCCTACTAAAAGAAAAAGGAATGACATTGCCTATAGCTCTCTTTAGAACAGATTAATTTGAAACTGTGTCTGAGAAATGCTGTTTTGAAACGAATTTGTGTCAACACTTTGTCTCTTACTATATAGTGAAGTAACATATCCCCTGTGCTCCCCTGAGAGTTTATTGGGATGCAGCAGTGGCAACTTAGGTATTTGGCATCACTTCAGACTGGGGAAGGAAACATTTAATTTCTCAAAAACACAATGACTCAAGCCTTGGCGCCAATGTCACAACATTAGCTGAGCAATCAGAGCAGTCAAGTCAAAGTCAACTCTTATTTATTGATGATGGGAAGAGCTTCGAGCACCAGTGAGGTTAATGAAACAAAGAAGTATGGCTACGGTCCCCTTGCCCATTACTCTCAGTGGCATTTGTGCAGTCTGTGGGCACGTTGTGCAGTTTTTTCCCCCCCTTTCTCCTTGGAAGCACCTAGGTTAGGTGACCGGGAAAGACAGGGCTCCCGCCTCGACATTGCTGGGATGTTTTCATGGGTTGGAAAACGCTAGGGTCCCTCTAGTGCCCAACAGAGGCAATGAGGGGAAAAAGTGAGCTGAAAGATCTCCTTCAAATGCTTGTCAACGACTAAGCAAAATAAATGCTTCCACTGAAAACAGAATGGACTTATCCCTGGCTTTGCATCACAAACTATGTTCAATTTTTTTTTCTGTTTCTGACAAGAAACTCAACTGTATCTCATCAGCTCATATAGTAACATTTCCATGTAAAAGCCTTCCTTTTTCTGCCTATCTCCCATGTGATTCCATTTACCATCCAAAGATTATTTGGAGATATTACCTGTTTGTAAATGTAAATGTCCCAGGTTGCTACAGGAAAGCTTTAAACAAAGGTGAGATCTGGCCCAGTGGAAGGACTTGTACAAGAGCAATGCTGCCTTTGTAGATTTAGTTATCTTTGGTCTTTTTGTCCAAGGGACTCTAAGTACCTATATGAATTATGATGGAAGAATTAGCTTCAGGGAGTTACACTCTAATTTGCTAAATGCTTTTGATGTCAAAAGCCAGTCTCTGCATTAGAAGTAGAATAATTTGAAAGCAGAGACAGGGTACAAAATACTTGGGCCACCAGCTCTTGGAGCTGCAAGGAGATAAGAATTGCAGTAAAGAATGCATTACAGCAGACACCTTCATTTCTCACTGCTGGGATTGAAAGGAAAGGGTCCCCAATGAACCAATGTGAAAAATGGACAGTAGTGGTCCCTTATAGGGTTCATGGTTCTGTGCAGAGCTTCTCCCCCTGTCATTCACCTAATCCAGCTACTTTTTCCTCTTAGCTCTTGAAGCTTTGTGAAATTTTGGTTACGCGTCTGATTCCTGTGCTGGAGAGAAGAAAGCTTGGTGTCAGTCTTGTTGTGACATCTCAGGGAATGTTTTTTAAATGTATTCAAACTGAAGCGAGGGGAGTACTGATCCCTGCACAATTCAGCTGTAGGTTCTTAACCTAAACCAACTTTCACTGCTTTAACTCATTTTCTAGAGCACAGAACAATAGTTCATCTATTAACTTTCCATCTGAACAAGAAGAAAAAACCCAAACTCTCTACGAAAATAAGTTTTGTTGCTCTTGACATTTTCTAAAGAATGGTGATTGTGAGGAAGTTTTAGGTTGGGTTATTTGTTTTGCCATCTCTAGCTTCTCACTACTACAAGTGTTGCCTTCTTTAACTATCTTTAAAATTGGGGGAATAAAGCTAATGCACCATTCAGCCTTTCCAGATTTTCAAATGAAAAACAAACAAACAACCGACTGCCTACTTACAGGACCAAACAGAAGATGAACAGAACACACGGTAAGTTTTAGGTGGTGAAATCTCTTTGCACATTGAATCTCTAGCAAAACTACATGAAAAATTTGCTTTTCAAAATAAATATGATGTGTAAGTTACTGAATAGCCAAACTGGTCAGAATACAAGGAATATACTATTTTTGAGATTTAATTTCCTGTTCTGGGGGAAAGGTTGAATTGTTCCAACAGTAGCTACTGAGGATTAAAGACCTTAGAAAGAATCTGTGAGATGCTTGCACGTGGAAGCTCATCAGTGCTCTGATGCATTGATAGCTTGTTTTATTAAGGTGGAATTTAATGATAAGGTTTTTCAATATGGTCCTCTTGTTACATGCAAACAGGTAGATGTTGCTGCATTTTCCAAGCCTAAAGCTTAAATCATGATTTGAAAATTAGCCTAATCAAGTTAACAGCACAATATGGGGCAAGATAATTCATCTTGGGTTTGGGCTTTGCATTTCTTTTCACCTTTCTATGAATAAAATACTACTGTTACTTCTTAAGAGAAGGGAAACATTAGAAACAGAATGAGGGGCTACTTTCCCACCACAGCTGTGGCTGGAGGTTATGCATGTATGTACTTGGGCTCTTTCCCATTCCCAGACTTCAAACTCAGGCTTGCACTCAGCCTTTGTGTTAGCAACAAATGCAGTCGTTCAGTTTAGGTTTGAGAATGGCCCTAGCCTGATGGATAAGCACACCCACCACATCTTAATGGGGCAGCAATACTTCCCTGAGTTGAGGAAGGTGGTCCTGAATGCCTGAATTCTGCCTGTTGGTTTCCTGTATTATAAAACTGCTCCTTAGCCAGGGCCATCACCAGCATGAGACTTTTAACAGTGTCTATCAGTGCCCCTATGAGTTACCCATTCTGAATTACAGATGTTTTTGCAGGCTTGGTCTAGTGAACTGATACATGTTCTGCAACCAGCTCAGCTGCAACGCAGCCTGAGCACCTGAATGTTATCTCCTGAAAGCAGATCTGAACAAACCACAGGTTCAGTGAAGACAGTGCCTGTAAACACACTAGCATAGTCTCTGCCATGCCAGCAGGTGGATAATCTTCAATAAAAAACATTTCCAAAAAATGGTTGCTTGATCTTATTAAATCTGTCATCACTGTAGTTAACCAGCAATTCATGCAACATGATGAGTCAACTCACCACTCAGCCTAGAACTCACACAACTACTTCTGTTAGTTGGATTGATGTAGACCACTTCTTTACCAATTACAGCTGTGGGTTTTATCATTTGAAAAGCCTGAGGTCCAACTCAGTTCAAAGAGGAAAGTTAACAGTGTTGCTTGGGGTGCTCATTCCCATAAGATAACTCAGCCAGTGATCTAAATGCAAAAAAATCCAAAGCAAATAAACACTGAAAGAAGGATTACTTCTGCCTTGGATTCTGACAAAGGAGCTGCAAGAAAAATGTGAAGGACATTATAATCAAGGAGTTGATGGGTGGAAAAGGAAGTATTTCAGATGGTTGTGACACCTATAAACATCCATTGTATGAAGCAACTCCTTGTCATCGCTTGGTATTTCTGATTTTTGAAGCGTCTGCAGATGCTTGCGCAGGCTGGTGTGTTGCCATGGATACTGTGATATGCCGAGGCTTTTAGCAAACGAACTGATCTGTTTGTGTACCTCCAGAGTGAAAAGAAAGAAAAATCCCATCATTTGTGTGGCTGCTAGCAAAGGGAGCCTGACAGTGAAATGAAATGACTCTGCATAATGGTTTTCAGAACCTCCTCCTCTTGGAAATGATGGGGTAGGAAAGAGATGGAAAGTAATGAAGAAAAGGAGTGAGGAGAGCTGTCAAGTGTTTAGCAAAACCCCTTCTGCATAGCTCAAGGCAAGGTCCTTGCATTATAACGTCAGCTATATGGTCAAGAAAAATCAATATGAGGTTTTAATAATTCAGTTTCCTAATGGCCTGGCACCTTGGATTTCTGCAAGACAGGAAGAACAACAACAAGGATAAAAGCCCAAAAGGAGTGATCAACAGACAATGTAACACAGCAGAATAATTAGCTTTGAGTGATACCCTGGGACCAAGCAATGGGTGTGCATGATGAGACTAATATTTAGCTGGTGTTCAAGTAATGCCTTTATCTGGGCACAACTCCACTGCTAAGTGAGAGGCAAAACAGGTTTAGAAGTGACAGGCAAGCGAATACACAGGAAATCAAGTAAAAAAACTGGGCAGTGTTCCAAACTTTGACTCTTTTCTTAGTGTTAGAACAACCCCATAAACTGCACATATGCATGGCACAAGTCCCTATGAGCTGAATTTCCATACATTAAATCAGCATCTTGTTAGCCAACAACACTGTCTCACTTGATTACAAGCTTTGGGGTTTTGCCCTGCTGATCTAAAGGGATCACATCACCATGTATTTCACCAAGAGCTTTCCTTGCTTTTGAGTTTAGGGGTCAAAAGCACTAACACTTTCACAGGAGGGGTTTGTTCTTCATTACTTACATATATGCTTAAGCTGTTAACAAGAAATGAAATCACCCTTGGTGCATGTTTTCCCAGTAGCAGGGTGTCACCATATATGAACCAGAAATCCATCACACAATATTTTATAGTGAACTCCTCTTCTCTTACCTGATCAGGTTTTGTTCATGCCATTTCTGTGTCTTAAAACATGGAGAAAAGAGTTGATTCCTTCTATGGTCAGCTGTGGTGTCCCGTCAGGCTCACATCTGCAATGCAAACACCAAGAGTAATCTTTGGAGACAAGATTAAAAGAAAACCAAAACTGCAATCCTTGCCCTTCCCACATGTCCCCTTGGTCTGGCACCAAACTGGAGGTGTAGGCAGGAACTTGGTTGCTTTTAAGCCACGGACCAACACAACCAGTTATTCCAATGAAGCTCATAAGTACAAAGCCATTCCAGCTTCTCCTTGAGACCTTGCTCTGGGGATGGTCCAGCACTGTCCAGCTGATGGCTCTTACCTCCATTGCCTGTTGGTGACTCACACTGAAGGCAGGTGAACCTCAAGAAAATCGTTCCCCAGTCTACCTCTGCATACAAGGCACAGCCATAGTCACCACAAAGCTGAAGTATGAGTCCTACTAGATGCTGTTGGAGGTTCAGAGAAACCTTCTCTTGCATGCAGATGAACTGTTACTAAATTCAGCTGTTGAGCTGTGCACTCACCTCCAGACTATTAATTGATGTTGCTGGAAGCACAGCACAGTGTCTTTCATGTAGAGAAAGACAGAACCAAAGATGTGTCCTGGTGTCGCTCATTTTCATGAGGCTGCAAAAGTGTGATTCCAGTTTGTGAAGTTATACATTAAGTCCCTTACACAAACTGTCAGGGACAGTATTAAGGTATTGTATAAGGTATTTAAGTATAAAGGTATTGCTGCTGTGGGTACAGATCAGTAATAATACATAGCAGCTATGGCTAGTTCTGCAGTTCACATTGATACTGCATTGCATAACTTGACTCCAGCAACTAGGACCTAACTCTGACAATCAGTTTTCCCTTACAGAAACCCCCAAGGCGCTCCTCTCCTATTCTATTCCCTCTTTCAAGGGCCTTCATTTAAAATCAGTGTCTCTGGCCACAGCTTGCAAACAAGCCAGCTCCAGCAAAAGCCAAGCTATTGGCAACCAGAGCTGTGTAAGTTAAAGCTAACAGTCATGGTCACTAAAACCTCAGAATTCAGGATGTGTATTATTCCTGCACATACACTGATGAGCATCCTTTGGGTCTTGTCATATTTGAAATGCTTCAGTGCCCACTCTGCTATCATTTGGGCTCTTATTATTAGTCTTGTAGCTAAGCAACAGATGGGCAGTCCATATGATGTGGCAAGGGCAAGATATCCTGCAGAAATCTGGCTATTCAGAAGGAAAGCAATACTTGGAAGCTTGGGAGAACCTCTACGGCCCTCAGTGTGCTTCAGATCAATGCTAAAAGAACTCAAAATCTGACAGTGAGGTTAGACAACAGATCTACACTCATCGTGACTGAGAAACAAACCTAGGAACATTATTTGGTGGCAGGAAATTCATGGCCTTCTATTTGCTGCAGAAAGAAAAGTGGAGGAGCATCAGCAAGATTAAAGAAATATATCTGGGTCAGTTTTTCTAACACTCAAACACAGCTAACACGGCTGGTCCTAGGACTGCCACACCTGGCTTGGAGCCTAAAGAGGAATCCTGACAAAGAATTAATCAAACCCCTCTGTTAACATTAATGTTTAGGAGAAAGCTGCCCCTCCCAGGGGTCCTGGGCTGAAGATCAGACTGTAATTCTGTCATTTGTTTCTGGGGAAATTGGCTGGATGGTGGCTACCTTCACCCTGGTCTGAACCACTTGATAAAGCCCTGACTCTAAGCACAAACATCATCAGTCCCAATGCTGCTTTTTGGTCTGAGCCAGGCTTTTATCCCAGCCTGGTAAAGCTATGTAAAGACCTGCAGGCACTTTTGAGGCCAAAAAAACCATGGAAATTCACTTTTTTTCCATTGCATAGAGCTCTGAGGTAGGAATAAAATGCCATTTGGCAGCTTTCCTGAAGCAAAGTACGTGCACCATCAAATATAACTGCAGCACTGAGGTATTCGAGCTGCTGCTGCCCAACAAGCAAGCGTGCCTTTCTTCTAAAGCATCTTCACTCTGCTCTTAAAAAATGCCTGCAGACATTTCTGAATCAATGCCACACTAGTGCCCTAGGAAATGGCTGGTGAGAGAGGTGGAAGCAGAACAGCTCAGTACTAAGATGCCAGGCTGGAAGCAAGGGGCACTGAGCCACTATCTTAGCCTCCAAAGCTGCTGTGAGGCCAAGGACATAAAAGTGTGTCAGGCAGCCTGTGCCCACCTGCTGGGAGCTCTGTCATTTCTTGGTCAATTATAACATTTCTGTCCCCTTTTTAGATGAACACATCAGCGTTGCACAGAAACTAGGTGGCAGATGCAGAAACAGAGAGGATTCTGATCTGACACCATATTTTTCACCACTTTCTAGAGTTCATTTTTGTTCATTTCACCTTCTCAGGCATTAATTTCATTGTTAATTCTTGCTGTGGAAATCACAACGCCTTCCCATTATAGGAGAAAAGCTAAAGTTCGAGTGTTAAGCCCACATTTAGGAACTGGTTTTATCATCAATGATGGGGCAGCTCTCCCTGCTTTCAGTCAGGATTTACACAGGATCTACCAGTGACATTACCCTCAGGCTATTTTATGCCTAGCAGGAGGCACCTTTATTGGAACAGATGCAGCTGATCTGCAGAACTCACTAGCAGAGGACTCTGTGAAGGTGAAAAACTTATATGGACTAAAAGAAGGCAGAGACAAATTCGTGGGCACTGGCACCTGCTGAAGACACAGGGTCAGACCACTCACTCCCTGCCATCTCTGAGCCTGGAGTGCCATGAGCAGGACCTCTATAAGTTCTCTCTGTTCTCATACTCTTTCACAAAGCATTCCGTACTTTCCATTCCCTATTATCCATCTGCTGATCTATAACAGCCACAGTAATTTTTTGTTAGGAAGAAGACTAAAATATATTGTAATTTAAACAATGCATCAAGTTTAGCCATTTCTCAAAAAGTCTTTTCAACTCAGAGCCTCTGAGGAGAAACAAAAGGGCATTTTTGCGGTGAGTGTGGAAGACTCGGCTCATCTCACAAAGTGAACTGACAGCCCTAAGGTGTGACGTGATCTAATTTTAGAATTATCATCTATGACTCCAAATTTATTTTATTAAAGAGAGCCATAACTAAATTTTGATGCCATTAGATAATGCAATTAAATATTGGCTTGCTTGCAGGTCTTTGTATTTCGCCACAGGTAAAAAAGACTATATCTACAAATAGATGTCTTCTCAGATTTCCTTCTACAGGATATTTAACAGATACTGACATATGAAATAAATCCTTAAAATCTAAACCAAAATCTTTTAATCTACAGAAGCAAACTGAAGAAAGTTGTGTCTTGGTATGGGAACCTACTAAATGTTTGCTACTCTGTGAACGCCACAAATTTTAAACCCATCCAGGTAAGTGAAAAATAATTCAGTTAGGCTTTCTTTCCTTTTCAGATGAGACAATAAATAACACTATATGAGTTTTCTTAGGAAATAAAAAGACTGCAGAAGTGGAAATGGATTAAACACTGCTATGTCATCGTTTAAATCTCATTAATATGTCCTATCCAACTGAACAAAACCTACTGCATTTAGTGTAGTCTCAGTAGTTTTTAATCTGGATTCAGAAGTTATAGCTGAGCAATATGAGGGCAGTTTGAGGCAAAACGTTTAAGACCCATTGGAGGTTCTGAATTTGATGGCCACAATTTGAAAATTACTCTTTTCCTAAAACACAAGAAACCACCCCAACATAACTTGGTTCTTACAGCAGCGGGAAAAAAATAACAATCAACTCCTACACTTTTGTACGATAGGTAAGGTCCGGACTGATTTTCTCAGTTCATTGCAACACCTTGTGGAAGGAAAGCACAGCAGTATTAAAGACCCATGAGAGGTGATATTTTTTACACAGAATGGCTCAATATTTGCATCCATATTAAGGTGTGATTTGACTACAGATTTGACTACACACACTGTGCTTTAAAAATAAACAAAAGCACAATACAGTGTGCTATTAATAAATAATGGTAATAACAATAAAGTAATAAAACACTAGCTATTTAATTTGCTTTTGTAAGAGCCAGTTCACATAGGATGCTTTCATAGGGACACATTAACCATTATTTCTACCTGTTGATGAAAACCTAAAGAGAAAAGCTCAGCCACGTTGTAGTTTGCAAATATTAAAGACAAAACCACCAGATTTGCTTATGTCCTGGAGGGAGAAAGAGAGGGCAAGAAAGGAAAAGGTAATTTAGTGAAAATGAATTCACTAGGCTTTTAGGTTATGCTTGGGCTTCTTTTGTGTCTTCCTGTAGATGATGATATTATTTGTAGCTACATTCTCCAAAGAGAAATTTTGAATAAGTCCAGGAGAAGAAATGTGAGACTCAAAGCAGAGTCACAGGTGTTGTGACCTGATTTTTTTTCTACAAAAACAAGAAAATAATGTGTGGGCATGTTTATATGGCAAATTCATTCTACAAAGTACCATTTCCTGAGTGTTACCATCAGGACCAAATTAAATGTTCTATTTAATGCAACTGTTTTCTTGATCAGATGTATTGGTCCTTTCTGACCTCTCAATTAATGCATCTCAACAGTTGTCTTAGAGAAGACCAAGCACGTAGCTGAAAGCTGCAGATTCAGGATAAGAAAAGTGCCCAAAACAAGCTAATTCACCAGCAGCATAGACATTATGTGCGCTTGCACAGCTGGAGGTCCTGTCTCCTCAGGTGGTCCAGGCTGGCCCCACTCCCCCCCAATTCAGCCAGAGCACCAAGTCTGCCAGTGAGATTTAAGTTCTTGTGTTGTGGAAGTGCTTTTGAACATTTTGTCCATAAAACCTATTTTTTCTCCTGTATCTTTCAGGACAGAAAATGAATCCCAATAATGTCATTAGGTAAAAAAGAGTTCCTGTTACCCAAAGGATGCTGGCTCACTCACACTGGCAGGGGAGTGTTCAGCCTTTAGTGTGGCATGTCCTGGGTATTGGAGGAACGAGTGAGTGGCTGCCAGTGGCATTTTGAGATGCCTTGATTTCTCAGATTGCTACAGAAATTCATGACTATATAAGGTGACTCCAGGCTCAGACAGACTCCAATTTCTCAGTAAAGGTCTACCTTCCTCATTCTTCATGAAATATATGTATATATATATATATGCATACAAATATATTAAAAAATTAATCTTACTGCAAGAGCTTAGTAAAATTGATTAAATGGCTCCCTTTGGCTTCCTTGGGCACTGTTTCAAAATATTAATCTGATTATCATTATGGCTCAAATTCAGCATGGTTGTTAAGTACACATCTAACTGAAAGCACCTGGACAGTCCTGTTATGATGATTCATGGATTTAAAAATAGAAGTATGTTTAAATGCTCTCTTGAACTCAGGTTTAAATGAAATCAATACGTGCCATGGCTCTTCTTCATGAAATATTAAGGCAAGATACATAATTTATTGTGTTCTGTGTATGCATATAAATTTTAGCACTGCTTATTCTGTAATAGACCTATACATAATTTAAACTATATAGCATCCACTTGGTGCATGGAGGGGGGAGAAATCTTCACTAAACCCCAAACAGCACACTGTTTGGTGATGTGGGGATTTAGTTCATTCTTATTCTGTGGATGTCTGCATAATAAATCTCTGCACACATGTTCAGAAGCCCTTTTCCAGAGGGAAAAGAAAAATCACAGCCTGTTGTGAGGCAGTGGGAGGACACCCTGCAAGCTTCTGCTCGTGGACAGGACTTCAGTGAGCACCCAAGCCAGCGTGCTCAAACCACTGCAAGGGCCACCAAATATCCCTCAGGAGTATCTCTCAGCAGCAAAGCTAAGAAATTCCTCTTTGTATTTAATGGTGCATGGTCCTGGGGAATCCAAAATGTTAATTGTATTCTGTATCTATATGTGCTCAAATTTATTACAGTCTATTTAAGACCCCAAGGCCAGAAAACAGAATGGGAGGGCAGGGGCTGAGGTGCCCTGGGCTCATTAGAAGTTGAGGCACTCAGGCAGAGTCATTCTCTAGCCTTTGCCTCTTGACTTTTATTTGCCTCTAAAACAAGAGTAGTGTAGCAGCAGCCCTCCTGTTAGAGGGTAGAAATGATCCAGGACACAGACTTCATGTTTAGCACAGCATGAAAAGAGGCCTGGGTTATTCCTCTTTACAGCTCAGCCATCCTGACTCCAACCATTCACTGCCTCTGGCTGCACCAAGCTCCTGCTGGAGGTTTCCCTTGCAGCCTCTGACTGCTGGGTATTTCCTGCTGAACTCTGACTGCAGGGATCAGGTTGCAGACTCGGAGTGCAGGCTTGGACCCAGCTAGACTGTGACTGCAGGTTCCAACAACAGGCTTTGCCTGTAGACCCACACTGACCTCACAGCAGGGCTTCTCCACCCCCAGGGTCCTTCTTCTTCATCCTTCTGTGATTCTCCCCTCCCCAGCTCACCCACTCCCTTTTTATCACACTTACCTTTATTGGATATAGCTGTGACTCATCAGGGGAGGCCCTGAGATTTCAGTAACTTTGTAACTAATGATTATTTACTGTTAATTTTTGCCTGTTGCTATTTTCAGTTTTTTAATGAAGTGGTATTTGTTCACTTATATCTACCCATATTCATTTCTCCTTATTGGTGGAAAGGGAGGTAAAACTTAAAACTAAGGGGAGGTAACTCATTTTAGAAAATGAGTGTCCCCCTTAAATTGTCTTAAACCAAGACATTTATTCAGCTGGACAGGAAAAAAGGGAGCCCGTGGTAGTAAAGCCTACCTTATTTATTCACTACCAAGGATTATCATAACCACTAGTCCATCCCATGGTCAACAGCCCTCTTCAAACTGCTGCAGCGTGAGTCATTCTCCCGTGGGATACAGTCCTTCAAGGACAGGCTACTCCAGAGTGCGCTCCTCTCTCCATGGGTCTCCCACAGGGTCACAGCCTCCCCTCAGGCATCCCCCTGCTCTGGTGTGGGGCTTCTCTACAGGCTGTGGGTGGATCTCTGCATCCCTGTGGATCTCCATGGGCTGCTGGGCTACACAGCTGCTTCACCGTGGTCTTCACCACAGGCTGCAAAAGAATCCCAGCCCTGGTGCCTGGAGCACCTCCTCCCTCCTTCTGCACTGACGTTGGTGTCTGCAGAGTTGTTCTGCTCACATGTTCTCATTCCACTCTTCTCTGGCTGCAATTACAACTGCACCATCACTTTTTCTTCTTTCTTCTCGAATCTGTTATCCCAGAGGCATCACCACCATTTGTAATTGGCCCAGTTTTGGCCAGCAGCACGTCCGTCTTTGGAGCCACCAGGGATTGTCTCTGCCAGACATGAAGGCAGCTTCCAGCAGCTTCTCACAGAAGCCACCCCTGCAGTGCCCCCACTGCCAAAACCAGGCTGTGCAAACCCAATACAATTCCCCACCTCCGGACCTGTGCCAGGCACCTCACACATTGCCTCACGTGTCCCCAAACCATCTAGAGGAAATTAGCCCTAAAGGTTACACAAAGAGCCATCTCCATTCAGTGAGGCCAGATCTGCCAGTGGGGATGCTGCAACACAACAAGGACACTCTGCTACTTTCTCCATTCTGTTCTGGGTTTTATTTGCTGCAAGGAACTGAAGTAACGCAACCACCACTAGATACTGCAGAGAACACTCGGAATCCGCACTGCTTCTCAGTCTGTACAAATATATAAACCAATATGCACTGTTCTTGGTAAGAAAATATCAATATCCCTTTCTTCTCCTTGCCTTCCACAATAGCTCAAATAATCCAAATAAACTTCTTGAGGCCAGGCTTACGTTACCAACTTTGTCACAGGCAAAGTTTACAGCATGGAAGTCTCCAGCAGGAGAACACAGGAAGGATGCAATTCTTGCAGCCATGTTGTGCTGAGTCTGGTGTCCATGTCACTGCAGAAGAGCAGAAAATGCTTTCAGTAATGATAGAATCTCAAGCTGTAAGCACACACACATGGGATTTAAGGTGTGCTTTCACTCTTGAGCAGCTCCTGACATCCATTTTTTAGCTTTCTTGTTTCAAATGGGGTTGCCATGTTGTTTCCCTCACATGTTCTCACCTCCTCCTCTTCTCTGGGTAGAGGAAAAACCGTTCCCCCCTTGGTTTGGATTTTCTTCTTAAATATGTTTTCACAGCGCCGTTACCAACCTCTCTAACTGGCCCAGTTTTGGCCATAGGCAGGTCCATCTTCAGAGCCATCAGGGATTGGTTCTGCTGGGCATGGTAGAAGCTTCCAGCAGCTTCTCACAGAAGCCACCTCTGTGGCCCCCCTGCTACCAAAAACCAGGCCGAGCAAAACCAACAAACTCAGGTTCATCTATTTTGTTTATGTCCTTAAGTGTGAGGGAAACAAAACAAGATAAAAATGGCCAGTTGTGCTCCAATTTTGAGTTCAAGCCAATACAACTGCAACCTCACATGACTTCTGGTAGATAATGATTACATAGGCAAAATTACCTGAAGAGTTTCAGAAAAAAAACACAACTGAATTTTTATACTGCAATGGATTTGATGAAAACATTTCATCTGTAGAATCAGGGGATATAATATTTGGAACTGCTAGTTGTATTCACCAAAGTACTAACAGCAAAGAGAGCAAAGAGTTAAGAGAACCCATGAGTTCTCCATGCCAATCATTTAGTAAGCATGCAGTTATGAACACCTGGCAGAGAACAAGCCTCCCATGCACTTGCTTGGAAACCTCGTTGGAAAGTCACTGGGAATTGATCTGAGCCACCTGAAAGTCAGAAGGCACATACCTGCAGGTTAAGAGCTGTGCTGTGAATCAGGCTCTGCTCCTACATGAGGCCACCTCCCCAGCTACGAGAGACACATGCTCACAGCCCAAGTCAACAGGATAAAAACTCGGATAAATAAGAACAAACCTGAGGCTGGTAAACATGTAGATCAGAAAGATACAAGGAGCAGGAAAGCCTTTGTTGCACTCATGCCAGAGGGGTTTTTTGTTCTGTGGATACTGGGGACAATGGCACTGCACTGAAGTCATGAAGACTGCTTGGTATGTGTTGCCCATCTCCATCCATCTCAGCCTGAGACTGGTAAGACAAAGTGACAAGTTCCCACATCCTGAGCAAGCCAAAATAAGTCTCAGATTTCATTGCTGAGCCCCCATAGCCCAATTTGAGTCTGGTTTCCATGTACATGCACAGATAACCTTCACCAAACTCACTGTTCACACAGCTGGATGCAGTATTACAAAACACCATGTAAAATAAGAGCTAAGAAACCTTTTCCTTTTCTTTTTCTTCTTTCCCCTAAAGAAGCTATTTTTAAGTGCTGCCAAGAGTTATGTTAGTTCAATAAAAATAAAACGCCTTTGTCCTGTGCAGCTTCAGAGGCTTGCTGACAGATGGCGCTACATGAATATGAATTGGTTTTTAAATAGCTACATTAAATATGTAAGATTACATCTCCTTAAGCACGAAGTGCACCTGAGTAGTGTCAGCATTTTGATAACTTCTTACACATTATAAATAATATATTAGAAACAAAGCTCAGGAAAACAATTTCTTGAGATGTCGTGAGACAGAAAAGGGTATATTCTCTGTGCCTCAGCTCTCTGGGCAAATCTCCCTTAGAGCTGCACGTTGCTCCCAGCCTTAGCTAAAAGCTGAAGGGTGGAAGCAAGAGGAGGTGGTTGCAGGTGACACACTGGTCAGTTAATGTCCAGAACACCCCCTGTGGAAGATTGTTTCTAGTAGTAAAGCAGCTTTAGTAAATATAGTAAACATTTACACAGCGATGGCAAGCGTAATAACAGCAGTGGTAAATTTCTGTTTGATGCAAGCACTGCTCTGGTCGTAGCTGGGGATGGTCAGCTGGCAAGGCAGCCTTTGGAGGACATGACATCCTCAAAGCACAGGTAGAAGGGGGAGAACCACATAAATAGTATGGAGCACAGAGAGTGAAAAAGGCATTCAAAGCACATCAGTGAGAAGACTGGAAGTGAAGTTTGCAGACACCCATAACCATGTGAAATTTGTAGAGCAACAGTAAAAAAATGTTCAGAGTTTGCTTTGAACAAGTATCGTCTTCTTCACTCCTAATTGGAGATGTTCAAAGCCAGGCTGGATGGGGCTTTGGACAAGCTAGTCTAGTGAAGCTGTCCCTGTCTATGGCAGGGGTTGTGGAATGAGATGATATTTAAGGTCCCTTCCACCCCAAAGCATTCTGATTCCATGACTAACCTGTGCCGAGAAAAAGTTCCTACTGACTCATTGTAATGTTCCCTGCATCTCTCACACCTACTCATATACCAGATGCTTAAAGAGCAAATGTGATCACATGAATTTACCTTGATTTCCTCCTGTTGGGGCTAGTAACATCAGTGATTGCCTGAAACCAGCCTCTGACCTGCTGGATTAGCTTCACATTTGGGACTCCTCTGGAAAGTGCGTTGTGATAATGCCTGGTGAGAATGTTTGCTCAGGAGAAAGGGGAAACAAGTGACAACCAGGGCTGAGAGAAGAACATTAAAACATAAGACACAAGATTTTTGAAAATGTAAGCTGTGACCAGGAGAGATTTTCTTTGTTCTCCACATGTACAGATAAAACAAATACCAGCATCTTCTTTCCACTGGTTATTTAGAGAAACTGTAGCACACAGAGACAGCTTGAAGAGTAGGAAGCTCAGTCTGTGAGGCTGAAAAAGCCCCAGAGGAGTCAAAGCAGCAATGGCAGGTGTTCACAGAGCAACCACCTCTCTTGCTTTCAGGTTTGAAGAAAACCCTCCAATCATGCCCAACTCCCGCACTTTGATTCACATGGTGGAATATCCTCACAGCACAAAAGCTGGACTGCCCTGGCACCATCCTAAACTGGTGGTCTGCTCCTATCACCCAGGGGAACTCAGGCTGCAGGCACAGACCAGAGCTAGTCCAGAGTAAAGCCTGGAAAACAGGCACAGCCCATGATCAGGTCCTCAGCATCTGCTGTCTCTCCTTGCAGAGTGTCCCCCTGAGCACCCCCGGCCACATCAGCACAGATGCAGCCCTTGCCCATGGCAGAGGCACCCCTGGCTCCTCCACACTGTGACATAGCCACTGCCTTGGAAGGTCAGGGCCATGCTCTGGCCAAAGAAGCTGTCACTGTCTTCCTATCTTTCTTCTCACTGGATTCATGCACACTTCATTCTGCTCAGTGCCAACAGTTTCCCTCTGACCTTTTCCTTAGGATCAGCATCATGCAGTGACAGCTGGTAGAGCCCCACTTGCCAGCTGAACCCTGCAAACTTTCACCCCTCCTCCTCCTCCTCTCCATCAATGTCCAACCTCCATCCCCACCTCTCCACAGCTTTCAACAGTGAAGTGAGAGAGCTCCAAGAGAGTTTTCCTTGTGGAAGTGAGTTGGGGATCATTTCTATGGCATTAATTGCATTATTAAATATGCAAGGTCTAAACCACATTTAATAACACACTTGTTCCAGTTAATCTCCCACTATCAGCTCAACCCTCAAAATATTTGAACTCTAGCTGTGAGGTTTATATGGGCTAAACAGTAATTAGAAAGTTTAATAAGCACCCAGGGAAGCTTCTTGAGCTGTTCTGTGTTTCCTCATTCAGGTCAAATAAAATCTGTTGTTCTGTCTTCTAAAAGGAGTTTAGAAGTTCCTAAAACTCAGGAAGCTGTTGGGAAGATTAAAGTGGTTTAAAATGCTAACTGTATTGGGGAGGAAAAAACACTTTCCAAAGCTCACTTTGTATTTTTTTTCTGAAGAGGCTTTGAGAAGTGTTAAAGAGTTTAGAGAAGTCTTTTTACAAAAGCCACATTTAAATACATGGTGGAAAAAAGTACTCTAGAAGATGGAGCTTGCAGCTATGCATCCCCAATGGAATGATGCTCACCTTGGGGTGATGCAGAGTTCTGAGCTCTGTCTTGCTCACATTCAGCACCTGGCATCCTTCACAGGACAGGAATTAGACCAAGAGTCACAGTAAGAAGATATATACATCCACTCTTTGGAGTCCTGTTGAACTTCACAGAAAACCAACCATGCAAACTTCACCAAACCCCAATGAATAAGTATTTCAGTGTTTCAATGTAATGAAACAATCTTGCACTAGAACAAACAAGAAAATTACCACTTATACACACAGACTCTAGCATTTGTTTGCTATAGATAAACTGCAGTGGAGCTGGAAGATTCCCTAAACCATCTTTTTAGGCAACAGGAAGGCATAACCTTGCAGAGGAAAGCAAGGACATCTCCTGAGTTGTGAGAATAACATCAGGGAAAAGGATCCACAGCACACTACAAAGAGACAGAAGGCATCTCAGAAGAGGACAAAATAGCTGTAAAAATCTTCTTCTTCAGCCTTCACAGTAGGCAGGAACTGAAGGCCTGATTTACCATATTTAGGAGATCCACAAACAAGGACATTTGGAGCATTAGCATACCAGTGAAGACACAGTACTTGAGAGAGAATCAGGTTTGTGGAGGTTCAGGAAATATTCACACTGAAAGCTACTACAAAGTTGTTAATTGCATGTTTTAACCTATTCATACCTATGTCTCTTCATGTAGGTCTGTCACCTTACATTGTGGTAGCTACAGGCAAGCAAGTGAAGGAAATTTGAAACAGCAACATCTGATTTTTAGAAGTAAATATTTAAAGAAAAACTCTAAATAGCCTGTGCTCAGTATATTTCTTTTTTTCATGTATCTGTATCATGCTTTAAGGGTGAAGCTATTCCAGCAGCTCAATGCAGAATTCATCTGGAAAATGCTAGAGGGAAGTCTTAGACTGGAAATACTGGTTTTCCTCATCCTCCTTAGCTCCTGTTGTCTGCATAATTTCATCTTTAGTTATCTTAAAAGTATTAATGTGCCCATTGTATCTTCTATCTCCATTTAAATATCTGAAATTCCAAGGAATAGTCATATTAAAAAAAAAAAATTCTTTCTTGCCTGAAAAAATAAGGAAAGCTGTAGATCTTCAGCCACTGCTCAGTGTCAAATTCCTCCTGCCACATGTCATTCCTCAGCACTAAGGGAAAAAAATCCAATAAAGCTCCATTAACTGCTGCTGCCCTTGAGCCATCACAACATTGTCTCAGGCTGTATTTTCAGATAAAGCAGGAGGGAAGTGTGCTGCTTTCACAGCTCTTCAGTGCATTGAATGTAATTACTGACATCGAATCATAGTGATGGACACAGCATTAAAAAAAAATTGTACTACAAAAAACATCCTGGAAAACTTAAACCCCACTATTCCAAGAATATTATGAACATCAACAAGTGACAGTGTAATCAAGAAGATAGAGGAAGAATAGGTACTAACATTGTATTATAAAACATTGTTTTACTTGGTTTATGTGAAACTTATTCACCTTGCAGCTCACAATCTGTAGCAGAGGCATTTGGTATCCTGAGAAAAGTTAACAAAGTGGCTTTGGATAAAACTGGAGACCTTTGTTATCCCCTCTTTTTCAGTAAATAATGGATGTTACTGACACTTTGCATTGAACAGATAAAATTCTCAGCTCTAGGCACCAAGGCCTAGGAAACAGACCCATGTGACCCATGGCATTGTTAACTACCTCAAACCATCATTTCCTCCTCTGGTCTGAATTTCAAAGAGCTTACAGACTGCCTAAAGACTTCTTTTCAGCCTTTACAGGCTTAAGTGTGAACTTAAAGGTTTGTTATTTTACCAAAGATGGCCATTATCATCCATTTTTGCTTGGCTCCTTACCCACTTTACTTTCTCCAACAACATATTTTATCACAGCCCTGCCACTGTATTCATTACATCACTAGGATGTACTACTTCAAAATTAAAGAGAGAAGGTATTAAGTAAGCTATGATTATGGTGAGAGCTCCTGGCATTTATTCAGTTCCTTTAGGTCTCAGTCTGAAACTCACCTGAGTAATGTGAGCCTTAAAGCACCTCAAGCTGCATCCTCTGGAGGGCAGTGCCTGTCCGAGTTGTGGTAGTGCAATGCCAAACACGTTACAGAATTTACTGCCCATCGGGTCCCAAAATAAATCCTCATATTAATTTACCAGTTTCAATGCTACCTATTGATCCCTCTTGATCCATGTTTAATCAAGTTTTCTCTGGAGGGAGAAAAGAATTTGTTATAAGAGAAGCTATGGCCAAAGACCAAATTTTTTCTAACATTATTTCAAATAGTCTTGAATTTTTTTGAAGTTCAAGCTTGTAATCATCTGACATACTGGGAAAGACACCAGGAAGACACAGTCCTCCTTCGACCACTTTGCATTAATTTTTTGTGCCAGTTTCACTGCACAGACAACCCGAACTTTTCCCCTCATTCTGCACCTTACAAAGCATCCAGTTTTTATCAATTCATGCTAAATTAACATCCCTTTTTGCATCCTGCGGCTTAAAACTCATCGTTCCTCTTACAATAAGACTTGCACAACCAGAAATCCATAAAAGCAAACTCCTACATGAAAACCTCCAGCACCATCCTCTACCATCAACACATTCCTATCAGAATTTTATATTGTTCCTAAGATTCCCACCCAAAAAACCACCTGGAAACAAAGATCCACTGTCACAATAACAGCTAAAACTCCCCAATGATCCCTGCAAGGTTGAAACCAGGACTGCACTGTGATTTTGTTGGTATGTGTTAATGCAGAGCTGGGTTTGAAAGTTCCTAAGGGTACACTTTACAATTTCATGTGGCATTTGCTGAAAAAACAGTATTTGCACTCAGAGAAGGGCACACAGAGAACCTTGTTTAAAAGAGCCAGAAGAAAGTTACCCTTCAGTGTTCTGAAGCTGAGGGGAATCAGAGAGATCTGTATGCTCTAGGGAATACCTTCTGCTCCATGCAGAATACCTGCTTGCATTACTAACCTGAGGACCCCTTCCCTAAGCAGAGATTTGGCCTGGAAGAGATACAAGAACTATTTTTCAAATTCAAATTCAGCATATTCAGTAATTCAGTCACAAAAGTAAGCAGCAGCATGAAATTAGAGCAAAAGCTCACACACAGGTCCTTTGACACTGAATACAGCTCTCACCAGAAGTGAGAATCACAGAACTAAATAATTTCTAAAAAGAAAAATCAAGACATCACACAGCTGCTAGCCAAACCTCCTGCCTTTTTATGAGACTAGAACTGGCACTTATTTCTGGGTAACTTTCAGGAATTACATTTGCAAGGTTGATAAAATGTAATTTCTCTAGCAGAGGACTCTCATTCCTACAGTCCTTTACCCCTGATGAAAGCACACGGCCCAAACACACCACAAAAAGGCAAACAAACAGGAACTAAATCAGTATAGTTCATCCCAAAGTAAGACACTTTTTGTGTTATTGCAGCAGGTAAGACCCAGTTATGCCACATCATTTCATTTTATCAAACTCCTCTAATTACCCCTTTCCTTCCCCTGGCTACTAGGATGGGCTACAGCTGGTGGCATTTGATGTTACACTGCTCCCAGCACGTGGAGTCCTGCCTTCACTTCTGGGCATAGCTTTAATTAGCCACGATACTTTGGAGGCAATTACAGGTAGAAGTTGATTTTTTTTGTTTGGTTGGTTGTTTTTTTGTTTGTTTTTTTTTTTTAAGAATTGTTGACAGGCACATTCTTTGTCTCTCAGTGTGAAAATGGATGTGAAACAACAGCTGACATGCTGAAAAAAAGCAGACAGGTAACTTAAAGAAAGCCTCTGTTTCAGGAAGATTCCAATTTTTAACATCGAGGTTTGAGAGAATTTCTCATGGCCTGGGAGTTGAGGTGAAGGGTTTGCAGGTTCCTGGTCAGACAGCTCAAACTCTTGCTGCTCATCACTGTACAATGCTACACAGGGAAACACCCTCAGGGAGGTCCCCAGGCCTCACCTCCTTCTCCAGGAAGGGTTCAGGCAGTGGGCCACAAGACTGGATGTCCAGAATGTAAATCCAGAGTAGGAGTTTTCCATACCCTTCTGTTTTATAGGCTGGCAAGGCAGGGAAATGCAGAGCACCAGCCATCTAAACCCACAGGCAGAAGAACACTGCTTTTGAAATACCTTGCTTGTAATTGTCAGGACAGCCTGGAAATATGCAAAAAGCATCATTTCAATGGCTCTGTTACCATTGCAGAGGCATGGAAAATACTTCTCACCCTGAATAATCCTCACCATCCACAACAATTTGCTGTTTAATTAGGAATTTGAAGTATGGTCAAGATATTACAGTCTAACCCTTCCTTCGTGGCACAGCTGAATGTGACTGCCTTCTGTGGGCACATCAGATGGAGGAGAAGCCATCACTGCCCACACTGAAGGTACAAAGCCCTGTGCATGGCATGGATAAATGAAACTCTTCAGACTGAATGACTGAACTACCTGTATTTTATGGCAGGTGTTAGGAGCCACGGGTTAACAGCACAAGGTTGGCACAAGCTAGCATACCTCATTAAATCCAACCTATAATGAATACAACATTAATATTTCAGCAAACTGTTGTCTTGGTATTTTTAGTACATTCAAGCTGAAAAAGCAAACTTTTTCCCTTAAAAAGAAAATAGTTTAATACATAGCACTGAACATAGAAGTTCCCAAATTGACAGCTGGGAAGCCACTGTCTGAAATACCTATTTCAGGCCATCTGGGAGAACACCAGTGAAGTTTGTCAACCAGAAAGTAAAATTCACCCAGAAAAGGTGATTTGCTGGTATTCCAATGGAATGCTCTCTCATTACCCAATTACACTTCAGAGGAAGGGGTGAGGTTGTAATACTTTGACCATATTTTAAATTCTGCCTTGCCTTGTACTGCCTTGCACTCCATTACCTTGCCTTGACCCTGCCCTGCCCTTCCTCAGCCTCACCTTGCCCCTTTCTGTGGCCTCTGCCCCCTTTTCAGCCTCCACTACCTCCTGGCCTCTACATCCCTCCAGCCTCCCACCACTATTGGGGCTTCACATTTATGGCCACATCTTGTTTTACAGCCTCCCATCCCTTTTAAAACTTTCAAGTCTTTTTTGCCTCTCCCATCCCCTTTTCCTCCCCTCCAACTTCCAATCCTTTCACTCTCCTGCTCTGATTCAGCCTCCCATCACTTTTAGGGCTCCACTTTTTTCTAGCTACTTCTTGCTTTCCAGCCTCCCACCTCTTTTTGGACTCTCACACCATTTTAGCTTCAACTCCTCTTTAGCCTCCACTTTTTCCTGGCTTCCACTTATGCTCCAGCCACCCACAACTTTCCCATCTCCCACAGAATTTACCTTCCACCGTTTTCTGGCCTAAACTTTTCCTCAGACCTCTCACTCTATTTGGCTTTCCACCACCTATCAGCTTCCACTTTTTTCTTTACTAAAATTTCACTCCAACTTAGCATCCCTTTCCAGATTTCTACCCCTTTTCACCCTCCCACTCCAATTTAACCTCCCACCACTTCACAGACTCCACTTTTTTTCTGGCCTCTACCCTTTATTCGGCCTTCCTCCCCATTCCAGCCTTTCCATTTTTCGATCTGGCCTCGATCTCCAGTTTCCCCTCTCCACTTTCCCCCTTCTTGTCCTCCCACCTCTTTTTGCCCCTCTCTTCCTCTCTCTCCCCACACTCTTCTTTGGCTTTTCACCTTTCACATTTTTGGTCTACACTTCGGGGGGTTTTTTTTGCTTCCCACATAATTGTGTCCTCCTGTCCTTTCAGCTTCTGCATTTCTTTCTCTCTCCCATCCTTTCTTGGCCCTATAACCTTTTCCAGCCTGTTTTTTCTTGACTCTTTTTTGATTCTCACTGACTTTTTGTGTGTGTGTGTGTGTGTGTTTTACTCTTTTGCAGCCTCTACTTTTTTTTCTCTCCCATTTTCTTTGTTACTGCACTTCCTTTCTGGCCTCCTTCTCATTTTTAGCCTCCAGAGGATTTTTTCAGCCTTCCTTGTTTACTCAATTTCCACACTTTTTTTCCCCTCTACCTTTTACACTGAGCCTTCCGTTCTTTTTCAGCCTCCCACTCTTCTTTGTCCCTCTACCCCTTTAGGGCCTCACCTTTATATTAAGCTTCCATTCTATTTAATGGTTTCTCCTTATTCCTCCAGTCTTCATCAGACTCTCAGACCCCATTTCACAAAAAGATTTCATTAGTGTCCCACAGTACTTTAGCCTCTCCCCAAGTTTCAGCCTCCACTTTCTGCCCTCCAGTCTTCCACCCTTCTTTGGCCTCCCATCCCTTTTCAGCCTGCACTCTTTTCAGGCCTCCCTACTTCCCCTCCAGGCTCCCACTGCTTTTCAGCCTCTCACAAGAAAAAATGTGCTAAAATCATGGACTGAAATGCAGCTGGAAAACACTAATTTTTATTTTTTTTCCCTGCTTTTCCTCAAGTTGTGTGTTAGGAACATCCTGTGCCGTGTTTTGTGCTCCAGAAGAAACTGTCCACGCTGGGCAATGGGTTACCCGGCACTCAGTATTCAGGTGTCAGCTGAAGGGTTCCTCAAAGCAAGGGATTTGAGGCTTTTTCTGAGGCTGCCCAATACTTCTAATAAGACTCAGCTTTCCATTTCCAACCCGTAATTCTGCACCAAAACATTCAGGAGATGCACAGTTGCACAGCCTGAAGTATTAAATATCAGCTGTTTGGGGGCTGGAGTTGTTTTGGCTCCGATTTCAGACACAGTCAATTCCAGGGGCAAAGCTAAGGAGGAACACTTCATCCACCCACACAGGCAAGGAAAAGCCAGACCTTCGTCTCAGCAGCTCCAGCACTTTAATTTCTTGGCACTCTGGGATGGTGTGAGAATTTTGACATTAAATCATGAGGGCTGCCCCAGGATCGAGAGTGTACCAAGAACTCTTGGGCATTTCAGTTTAAGTGCTCCACAGATAGGCTAAATTTCCCTGTAACCGATCTCCACAGTGAAAGGGGATGTGAGGCAATGGCAGGAAGCAAATGTCCCTGGTAGTGATCAGCCGGTGGCTGGGCTGCAGCTGCGGGAATGGGGAACAATGAGCGGAAGAAAGGGAGATAAGCGGCCGGGAAACACAACAGGGCACAGGGGAGCAGAAAGCCACAAGAAAGCAGAGAGGGAGAGCTGCAAGGCGAGAAGCAAACCAGCATGCAGTTTTGAACAGGAGGGGCACATGTACATGAAAGGAAGCCCTCAGGAAATGGCAGGTGGCACGACAGAGTGAGAGTGCGAGTGGGTAAAGGTTCCACGAGGCCGGGGGCAGCAGGAAAACCACGCTGGCAAAGGGGAGCAGGGAGACTCTGAGCCGCTTTGTGAAGTCCCTGAGGCAATGGGGACTGGTTATCCTGTCACTCAGACAAACAATCTCCCAGGAGAAATTCTGGGAAAAGCTGGAATTCAGCGTGTAAAACCTGGTGACCAATGTCTACTTTCAGATACTCAGTCTGGGAGCAAAAAAATAAGGTGGTGCAGGTTTTCCTGCCTCAGCAAAGCAAAGAGAAGACCAGAAGGAGCCACACCACCTGGGACAGAAACAGGTCCATATGGAGGACAAAGACAATCAATTTACCAAATGGATCACATAGGATAAAGTGACCAAAATCTTCTGACCTATTTCAAACCCTAGGTAACTGCATGGGAAGGTCGGATTTGCAGTGTTCAGCACTCAAAATTCAGCCAGCCCTAATATTAGATCTGCTGATCACACATGCGTTCAGTTCCCCTATTCACTTGTGACAGTCTGATGTTGCCTTTAATTGTACAGTAACATATCTGTGCTTTTCACAATGCACTGCCTGGCAAAGGGGCACAGGAGCAGAGTCACAAGTCATTTCTTCCTGCTGCTCTTGTCCTGAAACTCCTTTTCTGTCCCTCCCCCATCTCCCTTCATTATCACTCATTAAACTTTCCAAACTCTGAAGTAGGTGAGGGGCAGTTGGCTGGCCCAGAGCCAGTAATCTCTCCTGCATGACAAGGCTTATCTGGGCTCCATGTAGGCATTTAAGCTGCTCTGCAAAGGATCCAGTGACCTGGTTTGCCATCCCCAAACTGGATTGCAGCAGTGGGCTCAGCCAGCAATGATGTGGAGTCTTTCCTATGGGTTTCACCTAGGCTCATTTGTAAAAAAAAAATTGAGGAAGTAGTTCAGCCTCAGGATTTCCTACATCCTCATCTGCCCAACTTTGTAATCAAAGAGAAGCTGCCCACCAAAACAGCTGCTGCTCCTAAGGTGGCTTCAGCTAATTCTACATCTAAACACATTTCTCCTTGTGGTGAGAAATTTCCTTGTGGAAAAACTGAGGTGTAGAAGCTGTCCAGGAAGCCTTGTGTGAGGCAGCTCCAGGTTCAGAACAAACACAGGCAGATGCTTTCCAGAGGCTGAGAGGAGTGGGAAGAACCAGGTGCTCAATTACCCAGTGCTCAGGGTAGGGGACTGCAACCCCCAGTGTGGCAAGTCAGAGAGGCAGCCAAATACACCCCACCCAACAACCCTACAGGGACAAAAGCTATGCTTTTTCCCTCTCTTCCCACAAAACACAGAGAACATTTTGACAAAGAGGGTCAAGCCCAAGCACCTTTGCAGCTGACCTCCATGCTACTGGCGCTGTCAGTGACACTGTCTTTGTCACTGACCAGTTTTCTGGCTATTTCTCCTCCAGGACAGGGACTTGTTGGACTGTCCAACAGACAGGACTTTTGTTTTTTTAATTACACAGTGTGCTGCTGTGCCAGGGAACAGGGAAGCAAGTCTAGGGTGTCACTCAGGGTGGATATATTTCATCCCATCTTCGATACTGTGCTGAACTGATGCTTCTCTCAGACTCTGTACTCTAGACTATTCCAAATAAAGAAAACTGATTCCAGTTTAGTCCTGCAACCCTGATCGACTGAACTGTGCTCTTCTCTCTGTGCTCTTGAACTGTGCTCTCCTGAAAATGTGCAAGTTGTTCTCACCCTATAGACTGATAATTACTGGCTTCATTGGAAAGAAATATATTCCAAAATAACTCCTCCCAGGCTGACATAAAGCTCTGTTATTTTCATGCCACTGCTAACATGTCCAGAGCAGATTTATTAAAGCTATGAGTGAACCCCTGCCAGAAATTAAGGACATTGCTTGTGAATAAGCAACTTTGGTGTTTATACCTCCTGCCTCCTCATCTGCTGAGCTGCACCAGAGAAGTAACTTGTCAGGCTAATTATTCACGGAGATTTTAAGCTGCATATTTTCTCTCTGGACTAATCTAACCCAGATATGGGAAAGGCATGGTTTTAATCAACCCTTCCATACCTCCCATGATACTTAGTCACATGTGCATGCATATGTATGTGCATCACCCAGTAAAATAACCACATTGTACACCATTAACAACCTGGGTATCACATGGTGGTCTGTTTGCCCTCTTTTTATAGGATTTTAGTGCTGCCTCCAAACAAACCAGTTCTGAAATAAAACAAGGAAATACTCTGAATGACTACAGAGCCCTTTTTTCATAGCTACAAATTTTTTACAAAAGTAACAGACTGACCACGACCCCCAAATAGTTTCACTGCAGGTAAAAAGGCGAGATTAAAAGCTATATACTGTCTCTATACTGTTCAATAAGATCTTGAGAAACAGAGTGAAATCAGCCTTCCTTCCAGCATATGGCAAGTCATTTAAAAGGGACACACCATCAGAGCCCACACTAAAAGCCTCGTGCTCTAAAGCAATTCAAGGTATTCTTTTCCTGAAACAAGTGACAGAGCTAGGCTCCAGGGAGGGCAGAGCCCTGCACAAACTGCAGAATCACTCACCAGCATTGCCCTGAGCAGCACAGGATATGACAGAAACAGCTGCTTCTTGTCCCTGCTGACACCCCAGGTCAGGTCCTGTTCTCTCCACAGTGACAGAGGTAGGGTTTTTCCCAGACTGTGCACCTTTCCTTTTCTTCATTCCCACACAGCATTATTTTTTCTTTGGCTTTAGCTATGGGGATTGAAAGATGAAGTAGGACTATCTTACACCCTATAGAGAATGAAGTGGATGCTGGATGGGAAGCAGGAATTTTACAAGCAAATTAACTGAATAAAACACTACCTGTTAGCATACACTGACCCAGTCTGAGTGCAGGACTTGGGAATATAAGGCAAAAATTCCCCCAACTTGGGGAAGATTTAAAAAGCACCACATTTTCACACCATAGTCTCTAATTCTAAATTGCATAGGATGTTCAGGTGAAAGGAATGAGAGGGATGTGTCTTTACACACAAACTGTGGGCCTGCTGGTAGATAAAGCCAGATACTGATAGGTGAAAGAGGCTATGGGAGGGACCATAAATTCCAGAGGAATTCCACTAATTCCACTGATTGACACAGTGCTAAATTCCAGAAAGAGAAAAAGAAAGAGATACAAAGAAAAGGTGGGTCTGCATTAGGTGATCGGGGAAGTCTGTACCTCTCAAGTACCTCAGTCAATGAGGAAAGAGACAGGAAAATGCAGCTGGAAATTGGGACAAAAAGAAGGCTGCGTCCTCCAGCAATTCGAGAATCCCATGGGAAATACCCCATGGCCTCTCCCTTTGCTCAAGTACAGCTACAGGACTCCTCTGTCTCCTGCTTGGACATAAACTTCTGACATCGTGCACTGATTTTCCTGACGCAGGGAATCTCAAGCAGAGACCTAATTAGGTAAGATGTAAAATAACAAACCTTGCTGTCTTCCGAAGGCTTTGAGAGTGAGGACAGGACGACAGGAGTAAGCACAATTACTCAGAAGTTTGGGTTTCCTGGCTTTTTGTGCAGCAGATTTTCCTTCTCACATTAACTGATATTCACTGAGTACTTAAACAGAGAAATAAAAAAGTCCAAAGCCCAAAAAGTAAATATGATTGACCTCTGCTGATTCAGTGATGATGCTCACCTTGCTGTACTTACTGTGACCACCACAGACAGAGCTGGCAGCATGTCTGGAAAACACAGGAACCAGGCAAGTTGTGTGGATGAGAATGGAAGCACCAAGCTGCAACATCCAAACTGCATCACAGTGATGTTTTCAAATGGGAACAGCTATGTTGTTGTTTAAGCAATTCTTATTCCTCTAATTCACATGACAAATTGAAGCAAAGTCACATCCCAAGTGGATGTCTTTGAAAACACAGTCCTGAGGGCTGCGTGCTTCTACAGAAGAATGTGCTCTCTAGTGCATTTTTGAAAGTTCAATGTAGGATCACATCAAAAATGTGCACAAAAAGGGCAGAAAAGGATTTCCTGGGGAAGAAGCAAGAAAATAACGTACAACTATGTTAAATTAGTAAGACCATAATTTAAATAAAGTCACTTTATAACACCAGTGGAGTAGTCTAGCTTGTCACAAAGCCCTCACAGATGTGGTAAAGCAGTAAGTGCAGCTTTAGGGCAACAGAGCATTTCAGTGTGCTCCAGGCCACAAAACAGATGTGTGAGAGATACTGCTCAAAGTTATTGACATCATTAATATTGGGCCATCTGTATCTCATTGGCCGCTGGATGTCATTTGTACCAGCACAAGTGAGTCTGGGAGGTGCTGCAGAGTTCAGTCCCTGAAATCACTGTCATGGGGTAAAAGCAGTGTCAGAGTATGTAAAAGTCTCTTCAGTTAATTCAGGGATTGCGAAAAATGCCTCTTGCCTCTTCCAAGGAGCCCATCATGCCACCCTCATTTTTCATGTGTTAATAAAAGATGGTCAAGTCCCCTGGAAAAACAGCAATCTGGTGGCTTCCAGTTAGGGAAATACTTTCACTGTAACATCATGATGTGTGTGGCTGTTACAAATGCTGCTCGTTTTTCTCTCCTGGAGGTTTTAAGGTGCGGCGCCGTGCCCTGCTCTGGCGACTTTTAATGCGACTGACGTCAGTATTATTATTATTGGGTTGCAATTGGATTAAATAAAGGTGGCTGTTAATCACAGAGAAATGGTGTGGGAGAGGCCATCTTCAGAAGTGGTGTCTAGCAAAGGGTAAACTCCCAGCTGTCTGGGGATTTTCTGCATCTCTAACAGGGTCCTATGATTTCACAATTCTTTTCCTAGCAGAACAGGACGTGATGAGCGGTGGCTGCGGGCCCTGCCATTCCAGCACTCACCCACCTGACCTCAGTGGGTGCTCTGGGGTAAATAACGAGGGGTTTAACATTATTTAACAAGCTAGTCACAAATTAACAGTGACTAGCTGTCAGTTATTTACCAACTCAGTAGAAATATTTGTGATAGTCACCATCCCTGGAGGTCTTCAAGAAAAGACTGGACATGGCACTTAGTGCTCTGGTCTAGTGGACATAGTGGAGATCAATTAAAACTTGGACTTGATGATCCTGGAGGTCTTTTCCAACCTAAATAATTCTGTGATCTGTGTGATTGTGAGAGAATACTGAGGATTTAATAACTGGAGGATTAATATTCTTCTGCTAGCTTTCAGAACCAATCTTTCCCCTAAATTGTCCCTTTATTTTTAATTATAAATAAAAATTTGAGTGTTGCAGGATGTTGTTCTTTTTCAGCTTTCTAGGTACCTAGCCCAATGGAAAACCTGGCCCAAGAGTGCTGGTCATTAACTGAAATCTTAAAACAGCATTATTAAAATATTCCCAAATACTTCTGTCCTACTTATCATCATCATATTTTCAAACCACCCAACAACTCAACACTATTTTCTCGCTGAAAGGCAGCCTCAGTGTACTAAAGACAGTACTGACAGCTAGAACACAACAGTCATTTGCTCTTTGTAAGCAGAGCTGGTTCCCCTCTGCAGACTACGCCAAAGAGGATTGTTTTTTGATGTACCCCATTTTAATTTCTTTAAAGCATGGGAGAGTAGAATAACAAAGATAATTTCGAATACGTTGGCACCATCTGCAAAGAATTCTATCAGAGCACAAAAATTAAGGCTTTTTTTGTTTTTATATTTTCAAGAGTAGTATTAACAATATGATGTTGGTTCAGAAGTCAGGTAAGGTCTGTGTTGGCGACTACAATTCCTTTATTGGACATATGTTACTGAGCATTGAACACTTGTTTATGTAGGCACGGATTTAAGAATAACACCACAAAATCAAAAGGCTAAACTGCAGACCTGTACTGAGAAGCAGGCCTGGTGAGTCTGTCTACTCCTATAACTCAGCTGAGAAAAGGGGAAAAAAACTGCCATTATAAGAGAAGAAGCATGTTATAAATTATGGTTACAGAAGTAGGCAATCTTTCCTTCGAAGTCCAAAGCACCAAAAAACCCAGGTTCCCTGTGTGCATGCACATTGTGTTTGTTGCGGGAAATATTTAGACTCTGCCTCATACAAGTGGTTTATCTGTAAGAAAACTTAATAAAGCTGTACTGATTCAAACAGTTCTCTTAACAAAAAAAAATTTATGTATTTCAGAATTATATTTCAGAATAAAAAGTGATACAGTTAAACCCAGATAACAACCTACCCAAAAACAGAGCAAGTTTCAACAAACAGTGACCAAGAAAGAGCGAACAGGGAAAGCCAGTGTGAGTCATGACTTTAGGCAATGGTCTTGGCCAGATTTCATTCTTGCTTGCATCAGAATTTTCTCCCAAAGAAGATGCAGGAGATAAAAAGGTAAACTGAACACATCCTTGTCTTTTCTCATCTCATAAGGGCAGTTTTCTACAGTTCTTAGTAACAGGAGAAAAAAAAAATATACATTTCCAGGACTTGCACATATCCAAAAAGAAAAAAAAAGGTGGAAAAACAAGAGGGAGAACACAAACTAACAAAAGCTAAAACATTATTCTGTAGTAAACAATAGAATATAACGTGCAATAGTGCAATTTCTCCTTTGCTGCTCCAACCACGAAGTCTTGGTAGACAGTCCCCTGCATGTCACCGTGCGGCATTCCCACATCTAACTGCGCGCCTGCCGGCCACTGCTGCCGCTGCCGGGCTTCGGAGCAGAGTCGCCGTGTCCGGCCTCTCCCTTCCCCTTCCCAAGGTGCCGGAGTTTCTGATCCCAGCGCTGCAGGTTGAAAGGCAAAGGGATTACAAGAGAGATTCCAGGAGCGTGTGTGCACAAAGAGCAGCAAAAGCAGAAAAGCCGCCGCTGTTTGCGCCGCGCCGCCCCGCGCCGGGCTCGAGGGGCAATGAGAGCTTATTGGAAAAGGTGATTTCTACAGGGAAAGTGTCTCCTGGCTTCCTTGTAGCCTCTGTGAACAAAGGGTCTGATACAAGGCAAAATGGCTTCAGCACAAGGGGGGACTCGCCTTCGAAATGATGACATTTAAGTGAAGCTACTCATGCAGTCTCTGGGGGAAGCAGGATGAAAAAGCAGTCGAGGGATTTTTGTTAATTAAAAAAAAAAACTATTGTTATTTTTTTTCAGGCAGTAGAAATCACAGTTAAAAAAAAAAAAGACATAATAAATACAGTTGGTACAACTGTTGATGCTTTTGGAAAGGAAGATGATGATGATGAGAAGTGGGTGGTAACGTGGCAGGGTCCTCAACACCCCCAGGCCGGGTGCGAGGGCAGAGCAGCAGGTTACAGACAACAAGGAAGTAAGTGAGAAATTAGGTGTGTTCCCCAAAAAAATTCCAACAAATGATGTTACCACCCAAGAACTGAAACTGAGCAGAAGTCAGCCCATGGCAGCAACGTGATATTTTCTCTGTGGCACTGGATTTCCTAGGGTTCTGCCAAATCAAACAACAACCTGAAATGAGATCCCTGTATCTTTCACTCCTGTAATCTCCACTGATGTGAGAAATGTGCACAGAAAATCTTGCTTTTATAAACACAACAGTATTTTTCTGCCAGTGACCCTTACACTGATGGAGAAAGTGCTGAGTGGAAGAGAAGACTGGTTTGCACAGGCACAACCATTATGGCAAATGAATGGCAGAGAAATTGTGTCAAAATAAGAATATTCTGTGTAAAGTGACACTCTTAGCAATGTCAAAACCACTGATACTTTGCAGCACATCGAAACATAAAAAGGCAATCCTTCCAGAACTTGGAAGGCACTAGAAAACATTTAAGTAAGAAAAAACCAGAATATATTTTCATATAGAGAGCTGACATTGCTCAGCCTGGAGAAGGGTTCAGGGAGATCTTAAGAGTACCTTCCAGCACCTAAAGGGGCTACAAGAGAGATGGAGAAGGACTTTTTACAAGAGCATGTAATGACAGGACAAGGGGTAATGGCTTCAAAGTGACAGAGATTAGATTAGATTAGATTAGATTAGATTAGATTAGATTAGATTAGATTAGATTAGATTAGATTAGATTAGATTAGATTAGATTAATGGAAGAAATTCTTGGCTGTGAGGGTGCTGAGGCCCTGGCACAGGTTGCCCAGAGAAGCTGTGGCTGCCCCATCCCTGGAAGTGTTCAAGGCCAGGTTGGATGGGCTTGGAGCAGCCTGGGATAGTGGAAGGTGTCCCTGCCCATGGCAGGGGGTGGGACAGGATGGGCTTTAAGGTCCCTTCCAAGCCCCAACCATCCCATGATTCTATAATGCATGGCTTGTGTTTGAGCTCATTGCTTCCAGTGTGCTATGACATGACTTCCCTATCAGGTTCCTCCCTCAGCCAAGTCAGGAAGATGAATGTAAAACACATTTAATTTGTGCTAATCCACAAAATTTGGTGAGAGCAGAACTCTACTCAAAGAATATTAAATCTTAAAAGTATAATCCTGACTTAGTCTGAAAAACATTTGTAAAGCCCCCTGGTCTGTTTGGGTTTTTTTTAATTCATACCACAACCCTAACTAAGCAGGCATGTGTTGTGGAACACACAGCTTGCCTACAGAATTAAAAGACTCCCACTATTTGCTATTTTGAGACAGAGGTTTTGACTGCTGCTACACTGGGATACATTGGGTTAATTCAATATATCCCTTTAATTTACTCAGTATGCAATTCTAAGTAATGCAGCAAATAACAAAGCAAGTTAGTTTTTGATACGTGATATTAATTCACTTGAGGCAGCACATGCATTTTCTTCCCTTATTTTGAAAAGACAGGTAAATGTTTTATGGCACCGACAACATTTGACTTCTGGTGAGGTATTTTCTTACCTTTATTTTTTTACCAAGACGTTCCTTCCACTTCTCAGCTATGGAGCCTTCCACCAAGAGTAACCTACACAACAGGGACAACCAGTTACTCCATCAAGAGGCTACACAACCCAACACACACAAGACTAAGACCCCTGTGCCTGCAGAGAGCCTTGCCCTCCCTGAATACCATGAAGGAGGTGCACAGACACCCACACCAAGTTTTCCTTCCTTTTGGCTCTGACGTTCAGCTTTACGACAGGGGAACAGTGACACCAAACGTGCTGCAAGGACAAAGAGAGAGAGAGGAAAGGGAGTTACCTGGAGCGCTCCTCGTCCTCGTAGCCCATGATGATGTATTCTTCGTTGGCACTGAGCGGTGGACACAGACAGCCAGAATTCGTGTGAAGGTTCACAGTGTCCTTTGGAATGTTCACTAGGGAAGACTTCAGGATCTCCTTGACTTCCACTACTGCGGTGACATCGTGACATTTAGTCTTCACCTCCTTCACTTTAGCCCGAATGACTGGGAAAAAGTCACAAAGAGCGTTGTAAGAAGCAGCAGATAATGCAGGTCACTCCCAGGCTGTTCTTGGTGACCTCTGGGATTAAGTCTTCTGCATGGTCCTTTATCAGAAGCTAAGCTGAACTCCTGCAATGTCTCTGCCCTCATCTCTCTTCCCTTCATTACTTCACCCTCCACCAAAGAAGTCCAGGTAGCTCAGTGCATCTCTCATTAATATGGTCAGGAGCAGGAGTTATGTATCAGTTGGATTTAAGTCCTGTTTAAGTTGGGCTTTGACTCCTCTCCTTCCTTCCTTTCTTCTTCATCCTTTCCAGGTTAAATATATTCAATCTATTTCTGGTATGCTCTCCCTCTCCCTTGAGCTGTGACTGTTCCCTCTTTGACTACCTGCAGCACAGATGAGCAAACTTTGTCACTCTGAATCTTACAGAAAAAGTGAATGCGCATTAGAACTTCTCCTACCACTGCTTCTGCTGGATGGCAGGCCCTTACCTGTTTTATTCTCTCCAGTGACCCAGCACTAATCTGCTCTCCTCTTTATGAACTTCAAATGCTCCTGATCTTGACCCAATGACCTCTCTAATTGTTTCCTCTCTCACCCTTTCTTTTTGCCTTAAGTTGCACAGGAGGAAAGGTTGCCTTTCAAAGGCGAAGCTTTTCATTCTCTCATGGTGACCAGTGAACTGATACCACATGCAAATGCAAAGCCAACCCAGAGGTCATGCTCTAGAGAATGCCACATCATTCACAGCCTGCCAACAAGAGTCCCTTTCCACACTACAAATAGGAGATACCCCAAATTCCAACTGCCTCCTATGTGAAAAAGGTAATACAGAAGAAAGAAAAACATGGACTTACACATCTCCTCACTTCAGGTGCATTGCCTTGCACTTCATGGTGCCATTGCCATCGTTAACCAGCATGTATTCCAGGCACATTCAATACAGATGCCAACAAACACTAACCTGTGCATCTAGTATGCACAATTTACCCTAAGTGATCCCCTTTCTCAAAACCTCCTACGATCTCAAAATAACATATTGCTTTAGTTTGGAGATATTTCAAATGCATTTTGAAACCTATTTAAATTCAGAACCTTGAGAAAATGGACAGGAGCATGCTCAATGACTCTGTCAAATGCAGTTTCTGACTAGAGAATAGCCACTCCCATTTTTTAATGAACAAATCCACCAAAACATAAAACTGACTAGTGACCAAAAAAGTGTTTGAATACAGTAGTAATTTTTTTAGCTTTTAACAGCAACTATTTTTAAAAGAAGGTTGTCTGACTCTGGTTTTATAAATGCGTAATCCTAATAAATATTATACAATTGCTACCATTTAAATAAAGCCTTAAAGTTCACTGAACCTAAGGCTGTTCACCTGATTAGTGGGAAAAAAAGGAAGTGATGCATATAGGTAAAGCCTAAGAAAATAAGGGCCTTGTTACCTCTGTAAAATCATGGCTCAGGCCTGCTACTTTGGCTAAGTTGAGGAGGACTATGGGAAAGTGACTCAGCTGAGTTAGAGGTAGAAAAACAAGTTATAGAACCATTATGTGTTCACATCGTGGTCTATGGTGGTTGGTTGAATGATGTTTTTTATGATTTAAAACCATGTAACTGATGAAGGCCTAAATGCTTAAAGAGGCCTGGCTTTAGCAATAAGGAAGGGCCCAGTTGTTCCAGTCTTGTGATATGTTTTCAGTGGCTTCATTTGCCTAATTTACTTGAAACAAACAGCACGAAGAAAAATATGAGCCTGGAGCTGTGATATGCCTGAAGACCAGGACATGTGCACTTTTACAGGTGTTACTGACAGCACAACACAGCTGGCAAGATGCTCGCTGCTGGTACACCAGAAGGAAAAGAACCTGTTAGACCTCATGGGCAGCTGTTGGCACGACAGCTACTCAAAACAACCCCTTCTGCAAAAGCTGAGAGTGTTGGAAATCACAGAGGCCGTTCAGGCACAGCAGCCCACAGTGTCGTTTTTGTTGCATCACTGCTCACACCAGAGAAGTACACGAACCCCGAATGCCTGCGCTAAAACTGAAATAACAAAGACACTCTTGTACTAACATATTAAGCTAATCTCCTCCATCCTTCTCATTTGGAAATGTTCCAGACTACACCGTCCTCCTGTTGTAAGTAATGCTGGGTTACCACCAGAAACTGTGAACTTTTGAGGCTTTTTTAATGAAAACTTTCCCCTTCCTGCAGGGTAAAAAAAGCTGGGAGCTGGCCACGCAGCTTCTCTCACCGTAGTTGTAGTTGTTGCGTAGATAGGTCTTCTGGGTGGCTTTTACAGCCTTGCACTTGCAGCGCTCTGCAGAAACAGAAAGCTTTGTTTAGAAAGAAAAGGGCATGAATTCAGTGACAACCTTCCCAAAGCCCTGAGCTCACACCCAATGAAAATGTCACTGAACTGACTTGCTTATTACAGTGAAATACCAAAAACCACGGGGCACTCCTGGCCTGTTGTGCTGGGAGATGTGGAACTGTCCATGAGACCTTAAATGTTTTTTTAGAAAACCTGACATACTGAAATTTAAAAGAAAAAACCAAACCCAAACCACAACACAACAACAAAGACACACAGACTTTTAGTCTGAAGTGACAAAATCATCATTTTAAACCAATTCAAGGTTCAATCCCTTGCTAGGCTAGCAGGTGTTGTAATTCCATCCTTGCAATGCTGTTCCCTCTTCTGTACTAGACTTAAGGAATGCCTTCCTTTCTGTTCCTTTTATCATACAGACCATAACAGAGACACAGAAAGAAAATACTATGGCAGTGCATGACTGAACATTTTCTTGAATACTGTGGATCTCAGGTTAGTTTAGCAAACTGGGATATTCTGGCTGGCAGGCATTCATAGAATACTTGGCACTGGAAGGGACCTTTCAAGGCCATCTAGTCCAACCCCCTGGCAAACAAGCAGGGACATCTTCAACTCAGGTTGCTGAGAGGTCCATCCAATTCACCATTAGGAACTGTGTAAATTTTACACAATTTTATTATGACCCAGAAGCCCAAGTTTAATGAAAGTAGAGAAACTCTTAGCCCTTGTGGCCAGAAGGATAGCCTTCAAACAACAACACAAATGAGCACTGTCAGAGCAGCATTTCCAAAGGTGCAGATGCCAAACAGCTGGGAACTCTAACAGAGGTAAAAACATTTTCATTAGTGCCCAGGGAATAGTAATGCTGAAGCTCCAGACACACTGTGGTTTTCATTAACACCACTGGTATTTCAGGGCTGGTTGTTCTACTGCAAATATTTACTTATTTTACACTAGTGCCTAAGTGTGGTTTGGTGGAGTCATTTCAAACAGCAGATCCCAGTATTACATATGCATGGCCATCTATTTTGACATTTCTTTTGGCAGAAATGTAGAAGTAGATTTAATGCAGCTTATTTGTATACACCATCATTCTAAATATCAATGCATATAAGCTAGTGATTTAGTTAAATCCAACATGAAGAGTCTGAAAAAGAACTTTTATTTGTTATATTAAGATTCCTGCTTATTAAAAATATTAAAAAATAGATGGAATCATATGGTTACCAACTTCTCGAATCGTTATTGATTATTATTTATTTTCCATTGGAAGAATTTTTGTAGTTCAAAAAAAATTATTAGTAGTAGTTGAAAATACAACGTAAGTACAGGAAAGAGCAACCATTTCAAAAGAAAAGTTTATTATTTCCCTGAATTTCAAACACATCCTCAGCAATCTATATATAGAGTCCTATAGACTTTAACTTTTCTATGCGTTCATGTTAAAATAACAAAAGCAGAGAAGGGAAGTGATTTTTGGCTTCCCTTCTGCCTTTGTGAGCTCATGGACACTGTAGGCCAAATTACAGCTCCTTTTGTAAGCTGCCTTGAAACAGAGCATAAAAGATGTGCTCCTGTGACCCACCAGGCACCTCAGCACCCAAGTCCAACAAGTCATACACTAGAACCTCCTCCTGCTCTACAGGACTTTGCACTGTGTCCCAGGTAAAATAAAACAGATTAAATTGCAAGACAAGAACACAGTCTCACATTTCCTTCAGTTTAAAGGCAGTATTGGCTTACATTACTAATTTCAGAATATATTTTATTAGACTAGTTCTACTTCTAAATTATAGACCTGCCAATGTTCTTATTGAAGAACCTCCTAGTCACCCTCGTGCTTTTTAAATTTACATTTAAAAGAACTGTACAAAGTGCTGCATTATTCCTAATTACTATTTAGAGATACAGAAACTAAGACAAAAGTCATTTGCCAAAGTCAGTCATAAAGTCAGAGCCAGAACCAATTCCTCTCTCCCAGTTCCTGGTACAGTGATTTTCAAAGGAAGGCAAATGCTGACCTTCCCCCAGGGAGTGGGAGCACCCACAAAAGGTGGCTATAAAAATGTACTGCATCCCCTGGTGCTGAGGGAAAATCCCATCCTACCTGACAGCCTCCCCAGAAGCTGCCAGAATTACCAGAAGAGCTCTGAGACCACAACCATGGTTTGTCCCAAGCACAGAGACAGCAGAGGCTCCCACTGGCTTTGACTCAGATCACAGCTAGCCATTAAACTTTCTTTTCAAGTAAACACAGGACTACCAACTGCTCAAAACTTCTGCCTTTGAAAACTTCACTCTGTAAATGCCAAAAGAGGTGGACTACAGGGGAGAATGGTTTTCCCCATGGCTTTCTACCAAGAAATGTGTGTCATCTAGATATGATCAAAAATCTGGGTGTGAAACAACCCCCAAAATGTGTTGTTTGGTATAACCACTCAAACCTGGCAAAGACTTCCCAGACAAAGAAAGGATAAAATAAAAACACACTCCAGAAAATTTTCTAAGAGACTTGAGGAGCATGTGATGAAGCAGAAAACAATGTAGTTCACTGCCAATAGAGGTAAAAAAGGTGTCCCAAAATAAACCCATGCAGACTTGGAGGGAAGGTTTTGCCAGCAGACACTGCCAGGGGAAAAAGGTATCTCAAATAAGGATAAGCCATGAGTACTGTTCCCTGTGACCATGCACACCAGCACAAGCAATAAGATGCAGAAATCACAAGGCTGAGAATGGGATTTTTAAAAAAATACATCCGTTTGCTACCTGCAAAACAAACAAAAAGCCTCTATTTACAATGGCAAAACTACAAATTTACTTTACTGAACATATAAATAAAGCCATTTTGAAACATGGCCTTTTAGGTGATCCACCTGTGTTTGTCAGTTCAAACAGATGTAGCACATTGAAGCAGAAATCATGTATGTACAATAAAAGGCAGTGATATCAGCAATTTGATGTATGGACAGTAAAAGGCAGTGACATCAACAGATATCATCAGCAATTTTTCTGTGAATCCTTACCCTATTTTCTAGATGGGATTTTTTTTAGGTCTGGTTTTGCTTTCAGTCACTGAAAGGCATCACAACAGTAACAATAGGACTGAAACTTTCCTCTTGCACTGCAGGGTCACTCACTGGAGTTACATGCCTTCTGCAGGCCTGTGGACAGGCAGCAGAAAAGATATGCCTCATAGGTTTGATACAAGGTGACACTGAGAGCATACAGCTTTGCTTTCCCACTCAAAGTGAAGCTCGTATGCTCTTTGTGCAGTCTGCATCAAGCAGGAAACCCCTACTTTCTCAATGCCACACAACTGAAAATGGCTTCAAACTATGAAGATACTAATGTTAGTAACAAAAATCTTTAGCAACTCTTCCAGACATGGTCCCATGCTCAAGACAATTTAAAGCCAAGCTTGTTAAGGGGCTTGCTTTTATGAGGTTTTTTTTTTAACTGTACCTGGGTTTCTAGAGGGTATGCACTGTGATTTGAAGAACATTTTGCACAAATATAGCTGCTTTCACATTGGGACCTACTGATCAAATTTTTAAACTGTATTATAAACTGGGCATTACTAATACCTTTTTACAATTTGGTCACAGGGCCTAATGCTGTAATTATATATATATAGGATATATAGGTATCTAATGTTAGGTTCAACAACCACGCTTAGGTGTTTATATTGTTGAAGTGAACATCACTGCACACTGCAGCACATCAGCACCTCTGCACAAGGAAAGACATGAAGGTCAATGCTAGGCTTACAAGTCTCAATTTCTTGACAAAGACCTAAGAGGAGAACTCTGGATGGAATCATAATAAAATTCTAGGAAATCTACAGTCATCGGCTTGCTTGAGCAGAAGATTCACGTTCCTGTAACTATTAGCTATCATCCTGGGCTTTGCTTCTTTGCATTGGCAAGCAGTGGTAGTGCTCAAGGGGTTTTATTCAGTTTTATTCAGTTCCAGCAAAACCAAAACAGAAATAAAAAGCAACAGGGAAGTTGCTGGAATGAAATCAGCCTCAGAAGGCGCCACCCTCAACCTCCTCAGGCTAACAGGACTATTGCCATTATCTACAAAGAGTACTGAATTTAATTTGAAAACTTTAAGGTCAGAATGAACCATTATCTTCACTGGTTTTGCCCAAGGAAAAATCAATTTAATGATTACTCTCTCTGCTCAAGACAAAACTCTTAATAAAATCAGCACAGCCCTCTTGCTTTGTTGGACATTTTGAGGCTAAGCAGCCCCAAATCCCACCTGCCCATGGAATGCAATGGCACAATCTACAGTATTCTCAGTCAAGACTAAGTATTTAAGTATTAATCACTTAGTACCTCTTTTACTTAATTAAATATTTAAAGGATTTGAATGTCTATAGCTTATTATACAGTTTTATAAAATTGTACTTACCAATGCTGGCACCTCCACAGTTGCCATTATTAGAATCCATAGGGAAATCTGGCACGGATTTGTAAAATATGTAAAGAAGTGTTAGTATTTTTAATATTGAATTATTTCACTACAGCAACATTACAATGTTTTCCTTTCTCTAATATTTAGCACGTGGAAACTTAATAACTTTACTAATAAACAGTTTGTAATAGTCTAGAGGTCGGTCCAGTAAAGTTGACACGATGTCTTACCCAAATTTCACCTGAATCCAGCATGTCATGTTAAATGATGAAGCAGACTAAATATCCCATTTCCATTGCTACAGACTGGCAGGTTTCAGACAAGGGTTGACATTTATGCCATGAATTTTGATCACCTACAGAAAACACATGTAGTGTTTGCATTTAATTAGCTGATGAGGGAGAAATTACTTTTGGGGTGGTTTTTTTTTGGTTACTGAGGAAATCAAATCAACCAACCATAATCATACTGTTGAAGTAAATGCCAAAATAAATGTTTCAGATTTTCCCCTCAGTTTAAAAACACACTGATTACTCTGAAGGACAGATAAGGAACAGAAGTTAAAAAAGGCACCATGCCCAAAGATCTGCTTTCAGACACATTCATAAGTGGAGTGTGTCCCACATTAGTAAAATGCATCATTTCAAACCTATTTATTAAATCACACAATTGAATGGGTTTATTTATTTATTTAATCATGAAAAACAAGTATGTTGATGTGTATAACCTTGAATGACTTGAGGACAAAATAAATGCAAGAGGAACAAGAACTGGGAGAGAGGCAGGATACTTCATTAGAATGGCACATAAAATGGAAAAACAAATGAGCTTTCAAAGAAAAAGCCCTTCTGTAATTTTGCACACTTAGTCATTCGTGCTACTTTTCAAATTCTGGAATCTGGTATCCTACAAACATCTTTCTTAGATTCTTATATAATCATGGAGGTAACACCACTGCCTTTAAAATGTAGAATAAATGTAACAAAAGCTCTTCTCTTGCAGCCTGAGCTGTAAGACAGCCCAGGACACTCATGATACTCAGTATTCATGATGACTTTAGATGTGTGGATTAAATTGTAAGGGCTGGGATCATTATTTAATCACAAATTCTGTAAATACCTGTTTACAAGAAAAATAATATTACTTAGCTAACCTTCTAATTTTGCCATCCTTGTTTGAAAAAATAGAATCTCCACCTTAATAAATATTTATACTACATGAAATATTTATAAAGATAAATAAATAAATATTTATAGCGACATGACACTTCATTTACATAAATTAGGATGCAGCTAAATCACAGTCAGGGCAAGAGTAAAACTGAAAAACTACTAATCCCCTCACATAATTATAATTACTTTAAAAAATTTTGAGACTTCAGGAATAATTTTTCTAACCAACATAAAGACCACAGGGTACAGGAAATAGCATAGAAAGACAGAATAGATGCTCTTTTATATTCAGTATCCTGTTGCTGATAAAACACCACATCCATTTTCTTGCAAAGAAAGTTCCAAACTACCACAGGATCTTAGTTTACAGAAAGAAAACAACATTTTTATGGAGCCAATCTGATGTCTGCAATCAGGTACTTCTACAGAACCTCTGAATCTTCACCATGCTGCCTTGTAACAAGCCAGGCTATACAAGCTGATTCTTACTTACATGTTTGATTTTGATTATTCACCTGAATTACTGTCAATGCATTAAGAATGTATTTTATATTGTATTAAATGCATTCTGGCATTCCAGGATGCGATGAAAGAGGAATTGAAATGGCTTCTCTCTTGCAAATGGTAAACAAAAGGATAACCACAGTTCTCATTCTTCCGGTCCTGGGCCAATTATCTATTGCCTTGTTCCTTCAGCCAAGCTGTAGCTTTAAATCTACAATTCCTTCTGATGTGGTAAAAGCACAGAGAGCACTCAGGTCTGTGGTCTGATAATCCTCCCATCTGCTCCAACTACAGACAAAAAGCCTGCAAAACTCTCCAGCCACCAAGCACAGAGAGGTGGCCACAAAGGCTTCTCAGTGTACCCAGGACTGGGCTCAGATGTTTCACCACTCTGGGCATCCAAAACCCCTGCAGAGAAAGCTCTCCAGATTCGCTGCCCCTCTCACTCAGTTGCCTTGGCCACATTCTCAGGTTTTCTTGAAGGCTACCTGCATAATACCAAGCCAACTCCTCTGGTTTTTCATGTGGCCCAGCAAGCTAAAATTCCTACCAAAACAGGTATTTCAGGGATAGTTTGTTCATACCTTCAAAGCACATTCCCCATTCCATCAAAATTGTTACTGGGGACAGAAAAAAATCTTCATCATGGAGAAGACAAGAGCAGTATCAGATTAACTGTTTACCATCTTCCATCCATGGAAGGAAGAAGAAGCCCTGAAGTGCACTGTCCCTACCTAAACCAAGGACGGATCCGAGCAGGCATGACTGCATGGTGCTTGAGCAATCCACATTGAAACTACACCTCAAAATCAACCAGAGCCCGGGAAAGGGTTCCCAGCCTTCCCTGGCCCATGTGGAGTATGACACCCGTGGGTACTGGCTGAGGAACTGTCCTTTGAGCTCACAGCAACACATGGAGGACCAGTGAGTGCTTGACACAGCCAGTGTAAACCTGGCCCTGCAAACAAGCACGGAACTAACCTGCTTTACACCAGATGTTCCCACACACTCTTAGGTACACAACTTATTTTTAACCAAATTACAGCACACCACTGCCACCCTGATTTTTAGCCTTCTGATGTTTTAGTCCCTAAAATTCTTTTCCCATAGATTTTGCTGTAAATAAGAAAATTGTTTGTGCTAGTTTTACGTATGTTTACATTCCTTCTGAGAAGAGAGAATCTTTTAATAGACATCTGTTTTGACCAATGTGATTGCAGAGGTGTTAACTTTGCCTACCAATCACTAGGCTTGTCTGAAATACTATAAAAGGAGCCAGATTTGACCTAAAGTAGATTATTAGCTTTCAGAATTTTCACAGAAGTCCCTGTCCTCATTTCGTGTCCCATTACAACACAGCACAGCCTCAACGCAGCTCCAGGTCACTGCACTGCCAGGTCACCTGTCCCACCCCAAACCAGCAACAGCCAAGGAAGCAGCTGTGTGTGCAGCAGAGTAATTCAGACACTGTGTGCAAAGTCCCCATCAATGGAAGTGCCTCCTGTTTCCCTGCCTGCACAAAGGCAGCAGCGTGGCCTCGTGGTCAGAGCGTGGTGCCCATCGGTGAGCAAAGCAGGGGTGAACAGGACCCACACGTCAGTTCATTGTTCATTTCCTGACTTGGGCCAGGCAAGTATTGACCTGGCCTTGATGCTTATCCTTTCCAATGCACTCATGCCCATTCAAGGATGACTGTTTTCTACAGACAGAGAGGAGCATGGGCTTGTGGAGGGGACTGGAGCCCTCTGCCACTGTATGACAGTGCTCAGGAAAGCCTTTTCATTTCTCTGACCCTCTCCCCAGTGAAGCTCATACAGTCTGGTCCCTGCTGACCTACCAGACAGGAGGCTGGAAGAGGGTCCAGGCCAGGCCTGCCACCAGCTACTTGTCAGATCTTAGGTGGGTGCGAGCACCCACTCAGCCCCTGTGAAATCCCAGCCCCTGTCCCTAGCAGCCTGATGGACAGAGGCCTCTCTCCACCAGGAGATCCACACTGCTGAGCCCTTCAGCTGTCACACAGAGGGAGGGGAAAAAAAGCTATTTAAAAAACCCCAAACAACCGACTTCCTATGGCTCCACTTCTCTTCACGGGCAAACCCTCTGCAAAGTTCTGTCTATGCAAAGCAATCTTTCTGAAATAAATACCTGTCAGTGATGGTTAACAGGGTTGTCAAAGAGGGGAATACTATCCAGAGGTCCAATCTGTAAGTTTCCTATTAAATTTTGTTTAGGAGCAGGGGACAAAATCCAAACTGTTTTTTCCAATAAGCCATCTTAATTAATTGCTTTTCAGAGGGATTCTATATTAAAAACAAAACAAAACACTAACAAGGAGAGCTAAATAAAAGCCACTTACACAGTAAGTGTATAAAATGACAATACCCACAACCACAGATTTGGATGAGAGGTTTGGAAAAGAGAAACAACTTGGTAATACCTACTTTGGAGCAAACATCTTTCCGGTGTCACTGTTTAAATAAGTAAAAATGTTAAAAGGCAGAGGAAGGCCAAAAGTAACACAACTCTGATTGCCATTTTGATTAAAGAATATGGCCCAGCTATTACTGAAGCTGCTCCAGGCACCGTGCTCCAAAGAACTAAACCACAGCCAGTGGCTGCTGCTTGGGACCTTCTTCAGACTGAGGTATCTGTGAGCTCCATTAATTAAGAATCCCTTCCACAATGCATGAATTCATTGTCATTTACTTCAGCTCTTAGTACAGCGAGGATCTTTGTTAAGTTGGTTGCAAAAACATGCACGGAAAAGCCAAGTGATAGGGAAATTGATTCTAGTTAACATTTAACACAAAGAACTCAAACGCCAAGTTGTAGATCAGCCAGCAACATGGCTGTTCCACATATTATTCCTCATAACAAATCCCACCAGGTTTTGATGACATTTAATGGCCCAGGTATTGACTAAATGCTTAGACTGTAAAATCCAGGGGACTCAGCCTACAAAGGCAGCTGAACTGTAGTGAGTGCCTAACACCACTGGTAGCATCTTCATTATTAAGATTTAAATTCTCTTATTTGCTGCTCCTGTCCTGTTTCAAGCTTGAAGTTCATAATAATTTTGTTATTTAAGTGAGATATGAGTCTGCTCCCAAGTTTCAAGCAAAGAGCTCAACAAATCCCAACTTTATAAACAATAACCTGGGCACAACTGCTCGTCCTCAGCACAGTCTGCAACGCTCACCCAGCACCATCATGCACATTGACTGCTCTAGCTAGAGCTAGGCAAAGACTGAGTCAGAAGAAATTTGGTTTGGAGCTTGGAAACCACTGTTCTGGAAATTAGGTTAATAATGTATAAGAAACAAGCATGAGAAATGGCTTGTTCACTTGTCTTTTAAGCCTGCAATGCTAAATTAACATATTAGGTTAATATGAACTCATCCAGACAGACATGGAGGACTTGGGCAACATGGAGAAATCATGGGTTCACATATGATTTAGGAAAATAAGTGTCCATCATGTGAATAATCTACAATTTTCTTCAATGTTTAAGAGATGGTGGTTTAAAAAAACAAATTCAAAGTTCTCCTTAGACATGTTATGATGGTTTAAGTGCTAACTACACATGGTTATTATCTTGTGATGTGGCTTCCCTTTTCTCCAACATCTTATTAATGGGCCAACATGCCTTCAAGCTACATTCTAATATTCATATTCTAAATAAGATATGGGGAGATAACCTGCCTGACAGATAGATCTGCCTTCCAATATGCACAGTACCCATCACACTGCTCTGGTTTTGTTGCTAGTTCCCTCTTCAACACAGGAATAAACATTTCACTTGGGACATAAACACTCTGCTAGGCAGTAGCAGCCAAGGACACGGCAAAGATGTTTTTTTAGTCAGCGTTCCAATGCCAACACTGGCCACTTATTACCTGCAAAATTAAAGACAGGTCCTGCCTCTGAAATTGTAGATTTGAGACAGTTTTGTCTCTCAGCAGTTCCTGCTGCTTCACAGACCAAAGAATTGATGGTACCCTGAATGAGGGAAGCAGATAATCTGATATATTGGAGGAAGAACAAGCATATGCAGGTGAAAACTGAAATATATGGAGCAAGTGAACAGGACCTCCCAGAGATATAAGACAGCTTGTACTAACTAATATCTGCAAGCAGAATCACTTTCACCTCCAAAAAGTACAGGACAGGGATGTGGGATAAATGCCATAGGAGGCTTCAGAGGTTAGCATGCACCAGTCTGACATCTGGGGTGTTAATGTATTGTCAAGATGCTCCTTCAACCTCCATCCTGGATGATGATTTGTTGGATCCTCCACAAAAAGCCAAAATACTCAGCATCACATTTGCCTCCAGAACATCCACACTATGCCTGCAGCATCCCTCTGCTTTCTGTCTGTAAAGGAACCTGGATGTTTCCCAAAAAGAATGAAAAATTGAGAAACACACACTTCCCACATGACACTTGTTTTAAGCCAGTCTCTGTAACTTCAGGAACTTAAGACCTCCCAATCAGGACTCCCACTCAGGTTTTGGAGACCAGCACAAACCCAGGGGGTGTGCACAGCTGTTCCTCTAACTGAGCCTAAAACACAGCACTGTTGTCTGCTTTCTCCATCACAGACATAGCAGCAGCTGCTTCACCCCTTCACCACGTCAGCAGCCCTTGGTCCTGTGACAGGAAGTGTCTAGATCTTTCTCAACACCACTTTCTCAAATGAAAAGAAGTCCTAGAAGATGTCTGTGGTGGACTGTGCCTCAACAGCTGAAAGGGAACTTCTTACTGAGATTTATCACAGATTTTACCAACCACAGTTCTTCCACATTTTGCAACAGTCACAGGCTACTGGGACACAGGGAATATGTAACTGATAGAAACTGGGCTTATGAACTCAGTCCCTGCTCTGACAAGGACAAACACTGACTACATTATCCTTAAGGCTGCTCCCTTATGGAAGGGACAAGACAAATGTTCTAATGTTCACCAGCAATAATGCAGAAACCTCAAGAGGAAAGGAAACAGTAGAACCCTGTTACAGGTAGCAAAAGAATGAAAGCAAATACAAGGCTTCACTTCCAAAGTATAGAAAAAGCCCCTTCTACAACAGAAAGCCAGGAAACAATGGATTATATTTCTGCCTGCTCTATTAGGTGTAGTTTACAGACAGCAGAAGGGGCTAGAATGCTTAGGAGATAAATGAAAGCAAACAAGAGCAGGTATTCTGCATGCTACTCATCAGGCAGTTGGTTATTCCTGTCTTCTACTGAGCTGCAATCCTTTATTTGGAGAACTGGATTTGAAAGTGTTCACCTTACCTCTTCCTAGAACAGGAATCCTTCCCTCTGCTTTCTAAAAGAAGAGTTTTATTCCCTCAAGAAGGATTCTTTCAGTCTGGCGCATAATGCATCAGTTCAAAATATTCAGCCCAGAAATGAGAATGTCATCAGGTTCTCATTCACTGAAAGAGAGTTTTCATGGATCTGGCCCTGGAATCCCTCAAAGAGGTTATTGTACTGCTGAGGTCCTCAGAAATAGGTAACTCGGGGGCGATTTCAGCCAAGCTTCCTCCCTCCAGATTTGAATGTGATTACTTTCAAATCGCTGCAGACCTGCCAAACCTTGCTCATGCTGGAGCCATTTTTAAGGTGGTTTTGAAAGCACCTCAATGCTGCAGAGAAAGGTGCTTGGTATTCAAAACCACATCTCCCCAAAACTACCCCAGCAGGACTGCAGCCCTCTGAGAGCAGCAGCTGATGGCAAAAATAGATGGTTGCGTTCATGGGCTGGGCAAAAAAGTAGGAAAAGGCAAGAGAGAAGCAGCTAGAAATGTAGTAATGACTGGAGATACCAGGGCACAGAGGTTTCAAGAGGTGCAGAGAGTAAGAGAATAGAGTCAGAGATGGAGTAGGGTTTGTCTGGCCTGTAAATAAATGGAGATGGAGAGAGCAGCTTACCTGGGAAGGCTGAGCTGGAGAGCACGGTCAGGAAACTGAAGCGTGATATTTTGTTAGGAGAAGAAAACCGGAATTACAGTGTTTGGCATTACTGGCAGCGGGATACATAAAGCATTTGGTAGTGGGAAAGAAGCACAATTAAATACTGTGCTGAGCACAGCATGAAAAATCCCCCCTTCATACCCAGGCCACTGCTGGGGGAGGACAGAGGTGAGATCCACAGCCTGTCAGCGAGCTGCCATAATGCAGCACTGCAGCTGTGGGCACTGAAGGAGTCAGGCAGCAGCACAACAAGCTCTTGGGGTGCATGGGTGCTGCCCTGCACTGACCCCTCTGGTCTGCTCTCCCACCCCAGTACTGCTCTCCAACTCCTCTGATGGAGAGGTCTGGCAGAGCCACCAGCACTGCAACTCTGCATCAAAGAAAATGGTAGCCCAGTTCCACCAGCAGCAAATGCTTTCCTGAAAATACACAGGAACTGTAGTCACTTTGTAAAAAGTCAGAGCTCACTCTTGACAACCACCCACTAGCTTGCTTTAATTTCCTGTTGCACAGTTCCTTGTATTCAGTATTTCTGTGGTGCTCAGCTCACCACACTGGAGTGGTGTCCTGCCAACTCCTCCAGCCCAAAGGCAGCTGTGACAAGAGCAGGATCCCAGGTTTGCAGCACGGTGCTGGCCTGAGCAGCCAGCAGTCCTCACCTAACTGTGTAGAGATGTTCCTGCTTCTGACTACTGCTGGATTGCAGCCAGACACCCAGCACCAGCCACCCTGCGGGATCACAGGGAGCTCAGCTGGTGAAACAGGATGCAGTGAGAAAGCTGAGGGGTTCCAACCGCCCCTCGGAGGCCACAGTGGTCAGACACCATCAGGGCTGCACTGGAGTTGACTCAGGTGCAGGAGACAGCATTTGGCTCGCTTCAGGGGTGTTGAGAACAAAACACGATGGAAGGCTGCACTTTGTTACGCTCCTCACCTGGCTGTAACTCCAGAGCCCAGGGACCTGCTGGGGAACCTGTGCTATAACCTGTACCTTCAGCGCTGACCACTGAGATGAGCACTCGCCTTCAGGTGTGCATGTGCCACCCCTGGCATAGGAAGTGTATGGGGAGACTCTGGTCACCCAGCTCCTGCCTGGGTCTCCTCTGGGAACAGATCTTGCCCCAGAGTCTGTGGAATGGTGGCCTTGTGCGCGAGGGGAACAACCTGCTTCGGGAGGGAGCGGCTGAAGGTGAGCAGAGAGGAGCGGGGGGAGCCGACAGCCTGAGGGCTGCCCCTCACTTGGGTGGCTCTTCAGTCTCTGCCAGCAACCGCTGCCGATGGATCACCGAAGAGTGGCAAGGAAACGCTTCCCGTTCGCGTGGAACGAGGGCCGTCACTCCCACACTCGTACGCGTCCCCCAGAGCGGCGGCGGGGCTGTCACTTGTCACACACACACACCATGTGTGACAGCAAAACTTTTCCAGCAGCGATGCGGCTGCTAAAGGCAGAGAAAAGACAGCAAAAGAGCGGAGGGCAAAGCAAAGAGAATCCGAGAACAGTCGGAGGGGAGGCAGGGCTCCCGGGCTGGCTGGGCTGCCCTCCCCGCCCGCCGCCCATTGTCCCGGTGCCGGTCCCCGCGCACTCACCCGCGCCCTCGGCGGTGACGATGGCCTCGGGGGAGATGCAGACCCCGCGGTCGTAGACCGGCAGCTCGTCGCAGGCCAGGCTGTCGGGCCAGGCGTGGCTGTAGCGGAGCAGGACGGGCTCGCAGCCGGCGCGGGCGCGCTCGCAGACGGACTTGCAGGGCTTGATGGGCTCGTGCTGGAAGTCGATGGTGCAGATGGGCGCGTACATGGCGCAGAGGAAGAAGAGAAGGTCGGGGCTGCAGTTGGTGCCCAGCAGCCCCTCGAACTGCTCCATGGCCAGCACGGCGTTGGCCTGCGTGCTGTGGTGCAGGTGGTTCGGCATCTTGGTCATGTTCCAGGGCAGCGGCTTGCACAGCGGGATGCGCACCGGCTCGCATGCCGCCCCTCGCCCCGCCGGCGCCCGGCCCAGCACCAGCAGCCCGGCCAGGGCCAGCACCGGCAGCCCCCGCCACATGCCGCCCGGCCCGACGGTAAGCGAGGGGCCGAGCGGGCAGAGCGCGGCGCGGGGGCGGCTCCGCCCGCCCTGGCTCGGCCCCTCCGCGCTGCCCCCGCCGGGCGCTCACGGGGTCCCGCCTCTCCGCCCCGCAGCCCGGCCCCGAACAAAGGAGAGCCCTGGGCGAGCGGGGGGGCTCCCTTTCTGGGAAGGACGAGAGAGAAGTTTGCCTCGTCCTCGCCGGAAGGCAAGCGAGCGCTCAAGTTCTCCCCGAAGTAAAAACCTTACTGTGAACATGAACATGATTTCAAACCAATCTCTCGGCGATACACTCATGTATTTTTAGGAAAGACCTTATTTTTCTTTTTTCTTTTCTTTTTCTTTTTTTTTTTTTTTTTTCTGGGTGCAAATGCTTAAGCAGGCAGTGCACACGAAAAGCGTGTCACCTAGACACACTGATGGGTGAGCAGTTTTAGAGAGTAATAATGTCGAGATGATAGTAAAAACCTCCTTAAAAATGAGGGAGATTAGGCTGAGCAGCTGGGGATGCTTTCTTTTCAGAAGGTTAAAAAAAAATTGAAGAGGCTAGATACTGTTTAAGATACCTTGCAAAACAGTGGCACGATAAAGGAAGTTCTGACTTGCTCTGAAAAAAAGCACCTTGATACAATCATAGAATCACAGAACAGTTTGAGTTGGAAGGGACTTGAAAGATCACCTAGTTCCAACCCCCTGCCATGGACAGGGACACCCTTCCACTACACCAGGTTGCACAGAGAAAACAAGCTTTTATTAGCTGAATAAATTCTTCAAATTATAAACGTACGAGCAACTGCTCAATCACGCATTTATCAAATCAAACCTGTGAGTAGAAACACACCTACCACAAAGCAATGCTCAGAAACCAGACCAAAAATGTGAACGAGCTGTGAAAGCAACCGTGGGTACAGACTCACAAACACAGGGTCCTAAGCATAGAAAGGCTTTTCTGCAGTTTTTAATTTTATGACTGCAGATGAAACCTCGATCCCTTTAACTCAGCTGCTAATGTCCTGGTTCCAGCAAGAGCACATGCCAAGGAAACAAGGAGATGTAATATGGCCAGTGGAGTAGAGGTACCTTTTATTTGCTCACCTCCACGGGTGCTAATTTCAAGCACCAAAACCTTGTTCCCTGCACTCCTAGAAGAAAATTTGGGCCTCAAAGGGAGGCAGAAATGTTCACACACAGGTGCATGTGACAGCCTTAGGAGCCATCAGTCAGGCTGCCCATGACCCTGAGCCTGCATCCAGGCTTGAAAAGCAGACATGAAGGCAAGCAAAGGGAAGCTTGCTCATCTGCAGGGGGAATTAAAGAGAGAACTGTTTTACTCATCTTCTTAGCTCCTCAGATTTAGTCGTAGCAAAGCCTCAGGCTTGAGTTTTCCCCAGCAGTGTAAAAGAATGCATGTTTTCAAAGCATGCAGTATGATAAAAACCTTACCCAGCTGGTTGGGAACTGAATACACTGGGACCTTACCTGACAGCAGGGAGTGTGAGAGCAGTGCATCCCTGAGAATGACTCCAGCACGATGGGCCAGAGCAGTACAAAGTACCCATTGACATGAATGAACATACTTAACTTCAACATGAAATTCTCCCATCTCTGTATTTTATTTCTGGGATTTTTTTTTTTTCAGATTGATAATTACACAAAACGGTTAAAAACATTTCTTGTGCTTTGCAGGAAAAAGCATTGATATTAGTGAATAATCCTATGCCTGCAAGAAGGCTATCAAGCCCATAAGTTTAATTTTTTAGCCCCAAGTCTATATGATCTACATGAGAGGACCTTGTACTTCTTTATTTAAACAGTAAAATTATTGAAAATTCTTTCAGAACAGCAAATGCTGGCATCCCCATGAGATCACAAACATTAAAACACATTCCTATGCAAGCTGGCTTCACATCTTCCAGTGTTGGTGTGAAGATGCCTCCCATGCATGCAGTGGGCAGAGCATTGCCCACTGCCCTGCTCTGCTGGCAAGCTCCTGGTGCAGCTGGCGTTTGGGAGAGGATCCCCAAGGGCTGGGAGCTGCTGGCCCACAGGGCTGTCTGCATTCATTACCTCCTAATGCTTCCAGTAAACATCAGCTTATACGAGGTGGTAAAAATTCACCTCTGGCTGGAACTAGGCAATCTGATTACTGACCTGAAACATTGCTATTTTAACCAAATATTTACACCCCCTGGTCTGCCAAGTTATTTTCTGTTATGCAGAAGCACTATGGCCAGTCTTGACATCTTTTTAAACAGTTGAGGGGTCTGGTAAAGCAGAAAAAGAGACAGTGAAGAGGAGGGCTGTGGTTTCATGCTATCAAAATGCAGCTACAGTGCTCTGCTCTTCAAGCAGTTACACTAGCAGGAAAATAAAATGGCTGGGAGGAAAGAGCAAACTACCAACCTACTATCTGTCTTCACATGCAGGTGCTGCACAACACCAATACTGCTAACTGGAACTATAATAGGTGTACAGACTGAAAATGGTGACTAGGGATTTTGTATGTTAGCTAAGAAAGCATATGCTGTGGTTTCTGAAATTCTCCACCAGTCTCAAAATACAAAGTAGCTTTTACTCTGGGTGCTACCAGAGTGCTGTCAGGAGCTTCAGCCCCTTCTCTCCCACCACTTTCTTAAGATTTATGAAGAAAGAAATCTTCCTACAGCTTCCATCAAAAAGGGCAGTGCTAAAACTCTGGGGCTGGGTTGTGACAACAATCGAACTCCTTATCTTGAGCAGCTCCAACAGGGCTTCATCAAACTATGGTATCATCATTCTATCAACTTGATGTCAGGCATGACCAGCAAGAATTTCTTAATAAAAGTATGCCCAGGCAGCAGACTGAGATCAGCACTGCATCCCTGTGAGTTTCATTCTAGACTTTGGGGGGTTGGTACAAACCTATAAATTTAAAGAAGAACAACACAGCCCACAGTATCACACAAAGTTATTTCCTAGAATAAAAAAGAACGTGGTGGGATTGAGGCCTAAGGCAGGGATTTGCCTCTAGAGCAGCTCATACAAAAATTACAGAAAGAGTTGTTGGTTGTAGTATTATTATTATTATTATTATTATTCCCCACAAGAATCATGGTAACCTACAACAGTGCATAGTGCCTGGGCTCCAACTTACTCATCCTTAACCCCATTTGAAAAACCCAACCTGGTTACCTTGGAGTGCCATGAGGATGGATTTCAGCAGGAGGTGGCAGAATAACCCTCACAGCTCTGGGGATGGCCAACCAACTTTATTTGGGGATACAGGAACAGAGCAGGTTGAGGAGGGCTGCAGAGAAGATGAAAAGGGATTGTGGGCTTTGTTGTTTCACCTTTCCCCAAAAGGAAGCTAAGGAAGGAACTGCTTCCAGACACCTGGCATTAATTTATTTCTTCATTATTTTTTTCCTTTACATAGTATCTATTCCCTCCTTGTTTTTCTCTTGCAGGAGGCAGATAAACAGCAACAGGCTTACAAAGCAAGAGCTGGGTTTCTGAGATGCTTTGATGTCCAACTCCACTGTCAGAACTATCCATAAGGAAAATTTCATGGCTTGAAATACAGAAATATTTATATTTCAGATTTAAGCTGGAACAACTACGTTACTGAATAGGAATATAGAAATGTGACCTCATTAGAAAATAAAACTGACATCTGAAGCTTTCTTTGCAATAGTAAGAAACACACACAGGTTTGGTCAAGATCAACATGTTGGAGTCAAGGCAGTCCCAAGTGTATTTGTTAGCATCAGTTTTATCCCAGTCCCAAGTGCATTTGTTAGCATCAGTTCTATCCTGAAGTGTTACAGTCTCCCTTTAGAGATAAGAAACATCTCCATATACACACCCCAGCATCTTACCTTTATAAGCAAGGGGTGCTTATAGGCCAGAGGAGGCACAAGGAGGATGAAGGACCAGCTCAAAGCATGCCCCACCTACTCTGGCTTGGGGCAGAGTTCAGCAGAACAACACATCTGTATTTACATTTCTAAGAGAATAGGTACTAAGTACACACCGTGGATGCATTTAATTCCATTGTCTACAAGTGATTGAGGAATGTGTCTAAAACAAAGTAGAAGTGACAGGACAAAAAGGAATGGCTTCAAACAGAAAGAGAGCAGATTTAGGCTGATATTGGAAGAAATTCTTGGCTGTGAGGTGGTGAGGCCCTGGCACAGTCTGCCCAGAGAAGCTGCCCCATCCCTGGAAGTGGCCAAGGCCAGGCTGGAAGGGGCTTGGAGCAACCTGGTCTAGCAGGAGGTGTCCCTGCTCATGGTGGGGGGATGGAATGAGAATATATTTAAGGTCTCTTCCAACCCAAGCCATTGTGTGGTTCTATGAATTTCAGAAAATCAGAGATCAGGAAAAAATGCAGAACAAGTGTGTTATTTTTCCTGGTCTAACAACTGCCCTGAAGATGCAGCGGCCTGTGTGCAGGCACTTTTGTATTTCACATACCATAAACTGCATTAGCACTGGAGGGAACAGCCTGCATTAGGCTGTAAGCTCTAGGTGACATTATAATTAGTCATCTCTCCACTTTCAGTTTGCATCTTCTTCCAGACCCTTCAGATCAGTGACCTGTGGCAGTGTTCAGAGAAGACACAAGCTCACTCTGTGCTTGGGGGGCTTCCCATCATCCCACTGGTTCAGGCTGCCCAAGGACCCAGTGGGCTGCTGTTTATAAACCAAGACTGTTCTTTATGGCCTGGTCCTGCCCATTCCAACTGAAAAAAAAGGTGCAGGCGTGACTGTATCCATTCAGGACGTTCCCAAGAATAAAACTAGCTGAGGAAAATGCTTCTTTAGAACAGGTTTTTGTTGTCCCACATGTTTCTTTGGCAATCTCAGGATTACGTGTGATTTAATTTGCTTATATGTGCTGCCTTAGAAAAACAAACACAAAACCACAAACCAAAAACAACCACGCAACGCACCGAAAACTAAACCCTAAAGTACTTCTTACATGCCTGTTACTAAAACCATAAAATCATTGACTTACAGAGTCATAAAAATGGGATTTATTGTATATTTCCTGTTTCAGCCAGGGTCTTGTTACAACTCCCTTAGGTAGATAAAACACAGGGGACTATTACCTTATTCTAATAATCTTTCAGGCCTCTTCATGGATGATGTGGACGTAGCAAAGAAGAAAAGGTTCTTTTAATGCAATCTTTCAGACTGTAATAGTTGGGGCTGTTTTTATGAGACAGATCATTATTAACTATCCCTTGCTCTTGGGTTCTGCATGCCTTCTTGATTTTTTTAATAGCAATATTTGCTCAAATTGCCAGAGTTCCTGAATTCCCAGGAAAAAAAAAAAAAAACCCCAAACAAAAAAACCAACTATTTTCCCGGTGTTTTGCATCCATATTATGGGTAAAATTAGTAGTATGACCAGGAAAATATGCTGCTTTATCTTTAAACACCAAGATGCCTAACTGACCTGCATTTCAAAGACAACATTGTGCCAGTTCTGCATTACAGGCTTTAAGTCTATCCACAGAGACACGTACTCACAAATCTCTCCCGCAGCAGTCTCTTTTTCCAGAGTGATTTTGTTTGCTGCTTAGGATTTTTCCCAGATTTTTGTGGCCATGTCAGGGTTTACAGCTTCTCAATACTGAAATTTGCTACCTGCAATGCTGATTTTCCACCTGGCCATTGGAATGTGGATTAGTGTTTCTGTGGGAAATCACAGCCAGATTTACTGCGAGTTGTACGTGTTTCTCAAACCACTAAGCCATGCTGAAGGGACTCACAGCAGAAGACAGAAAGCTGAACCTCCTGATGTGTCTTAGCAACCTTCTCCCAAATCCTCCCAGCTCATTTTCACTGTAAAATATTGTGCAGATGTGAGCCAAGAGATTCTGGGGGAACAGAAATGCTCCTGTTCCTTGTGTAGCTGAATTACAATGTCAACAGCTTTCCTGACCCCTTGGTTTAGCACGAATCAAGAGTGCAGTCACTTAAAGCAAGGGATGCAACTGCCATTTTTTTTTCCTTTGGGAGAGCACATCTTAAATTCAGAGGCAATAAAAGCACAGTTAGTTGGTCAGTAGCTAAGCTCCTGAACTTCAAACTGGGAAAGCATTTGCATGTGTTTCAGAGCAAAGTAGCTCCGTTTCCACTTAATTCCACAGTTCCTCATCGGTCTGTGTTAATACACCAATTCCCCAGGACAAAGATGACCAACCATCTACGGTCACTTAACAGTACAGATTGACATGTAATTAGTGTCCTGAAGGCAGTCGTTGCACCACTGGTGGTCCTGCTGCTGCATGGGATGGGACACACAGGAGGATGCTTGGCTGCTTTGCTTGCCAGCATACAGATTTTTTGTCATTTTTTTTGGTTTCAACTCCTGCTCAAGTGTTTATGACTGCGAGATAGCACCCCTGATAGCATTATGTACAGACATTTGATTTCAATATGCATTCATTACTCTAATGTGACAAATTACTATACCCTATTACAATTACCACACAGATAATAAAAAATACATCCTTCTCTCCCACTGTGGGCCACGACAGAGACAACTGCATCCGCTGAACCCTCTCCAAGTTATAGTTGCTTCCAGATGGAGTGTTTAAGACAAAAAACCCCAAACCCACAGAGGTCTATAATACTCTACACATTACACAGCATTTCTAGTCTGGCTCCTGCAGAAATAACTTGAGAAGCGTAGCTTAAAGGCCATAACCACTCCAAATTTAATTTCGTTAAACCACAAATTTACTATTTCAGATTTACAGCCTCTCTGGTTGCATGGCCTGAGCCTGCCTCTGCTGCTGCTTACCCAGATTTATTAGCAGTGCCCAGCAGTACGAAGTACCAAATCACACCCATGCCTAAAAACAAGCCCTGCACAAACAGTTGAGTTTTGCAGGACCAGCCTAATATTGCCAGGTGCTGAAACTCAGACTCACCCCTCGTTTCAGTGGGAGCTGATTTGGTTTGATGCACCAAGGATCAAGTAATACCTATGAATAGAAGCCAGCCCAGTTTCTGTGTATTTTTACTCATGGTTTTAGCCATTGGGATCTCTGAGGTACACTATGGGAACCCCAGGAAATTTGGGAGAAGAATTACCTTTCCTAAGAGCTTCTAACACACTTGCTGAGCCATACAAACAGCAGATGCTCCAGCAAGCTAAAAACTATGAAATCCAGCCCTGTAAAAACAATTTTCATGTTAAAAAGCTAACCCACACACAAAAGTTCTTAATTCTCCCAGATTAAAGTTCCCAACTGCCTTACCTGTATACCTCACTTGCCTGGTGCCCTGTCAGACCCTGGCACAGCTGCCAGTGCTCGTCACATGAGTAGCTCCTGAGTGCTTATTTTTAACTTCACAACTCAGTTTCTCATCCCATCTCTGATTTGCTGAAAAGCTTTAAAATTGTGGAGAGTTGCTGAGGCTGCAGCTGCTGCTGTGACTTTGTCAGGGTGTTCCATGTTTTGCCAGTTTATTTTTACTTCTGTGAGAGATAGCAATGAAAGTAGAAAATAGCAAGATAGCCCAAAATTAAGGAAGAGTGGGTGGTCTATGAGCATAAATCCATCCAATGTTTCAGTGTGAAGCCATTGCACATTAACAATCCACAGCCTAGTCTAAAATAAGTGTCCAGTCTCTCAGAAAATCTTATTTTTCTGCAGAAGCCTTTCCTTGCCCACAAGATCTTTTAGACCCTTGCAGCAGTCCACAGCATGTCTAATGATTTACAGTCCCTCTGAAGTATGCACCAGGCTATGCTGAAATCCTACCCCCCTCAAAACAATGATTTGGGGGATATTTTGGGAACTCTGGGACTTTCAGTTCTTTATCCCACACACACTTTAGTTGTAGTAGAATAAAAACTAGAGCCAGTAAATTATTACTATGCTTATTTTTCTCCACTTATTTCCTGATGATATTACGATTTTTTTTAACTAAGATTTTTTTTAAAAAGGTTAAATAATAATGTGACAGTGTTAAGAACTAATTGTTTCAAAGTTGCTTTAGTTCTCTACTCAACAAACTTCCATAGCTCAACTAATACCAAGGGAAATAGCTAGTGGCATTTTTCTAGGAATTATTTATAGGTTTTAAGTGAGGCCATTCTGATGTCCCTCCCCTAGTATTGCTTTCATAAGGTCCATAAAGCTAACCTTCCAACAAGCTTTTCTCAGGTTAAGGGTGTGTTTTGGGGGTTTTTTGCCCCCACCTTGATAGAATTTTTGTTCTTACAACAATGCTGCTTTTTCCCCCTCCCTGAAGCCACAGGCTTGCTTACTAAAATTGGAAACACAAGTCCTTTTGTAGCAATGTAGCTTACATGCATAGACACAAATATTTGCCAGTTTAAATGGGCAGGAATAAACTTGATCAAAAAAAAAAGCTTCTGTATTTTACCTGCTCACTAAGGACTAATGAAACACCCAACGAGCCCATCCTCTGTTTGCAGGGCTGTCAGTCACCATGCTGGAATCATTAAAATACAAGTTTAGAAGAAGCTATTTTCCAGTGCCATGGGATTTTTTTATTGGGAGATTTCCTTAAGCAGCAGGGGTTTTATTTGCTTTGCATGTCAGCTCTAATGCTTTTGCAAACTACCCTCACAGCCCCATCCCACTTGGTTCAAGCAGGATAGTTTTAAAATGGCCCTCAGTGGTTATCACTGCCTTTAATTTCCCTCTCCTCTGCACACTAGGGTCACAGGGACCATTACAGCATGTACACCTAGAATCTGGGTGCAGGCACCTCAGTGTTATGCCAGAGGCTGTGGTCTTAACTCTCAGTTCTTCATCCCCATCTCCTACCTGCAAAATTACAATACTGATATGTAATTACTCTTTTGCTGCTTGCATCTTCTGCTAGTAACTGGGATTTCGAGAAGATCTGATGTGATGTTGGCTTTAAATGCTCCAGGACTCTCCTGGAGAGGCTTGTGATACCTATGGCAACTGTGTCAAGTGTCATCTCTGCCAACAAAATCCACAAGACAGTGTTCACTTCTACCATCTGGAGGGAGATTTGAAACAAATGAACTCTGACCCCAACACCCCTTAGCAAAGGGCTGTGACCACCTCCAACCTGTGCCTTGGGCACCATGAATCAGCCAGCAAACAATCAGTATTTTATGATAGAATTCAAATTGTAACTTCCTTGTTGCTAGTTTTTTAGTTATTACTAGATAAAAGTTCACATATTTTCTTAGCACTCAAACAAAAATTGTTATGGAAACAGTACTGCAATTGTTCCCCTAATAAATCACCTCTAAAGCAAGTGCCACAGGCTCAGCCCATTTTCTCAGCCCTTTGAAGTGATTTGTTATCCAAAAATAAGAAACTGCTGAGATGAACTCTTTCACTTACCTGATCTCACTGTAACACTCACCATCATTCCTGACATCTTCCAGTTTAGACATACATGGAACTAAATCCAAACAGCACATACCCCCTTTAGTGTTTCATGACAAACAGGTATGAGAGATGGTCCTATCCAGTTCTGCTGACTCTGTCTTGGCAAACACAAGCTCCTGGTAAGATGCCTCAAAGTTTTACACTTGCAAGGATCCTTTATTTATGAACAGTCCTAAGGCTGGTTAAGCTTGGTTCGTGTGCAGTATGCAATAAAGAGGATACATCAGCTGAAATTTTTAAAGGCAATTCTGAAGTCTGTGAGATACAACAGAGATTTGATCCACAAAATGTCCAGTGACTTCAGAGTCACAAAATGGAATCAGAGTCACTGAGCAATGTCTTTCCCAACTTCTCTGATGGCTCTGTGATAAGCACTTTCCCCTCTTACCTCCCTTTTCTTTTCAATCCTCTTCTGTATTACCATAATTGACAGTCTTAGTTTACAATGCATTTGTTGTGACACTTCTCTTTCCTTTGTGTGACTATGCAAGGAATGGTTTCATTGTTGCTGAGATTGTGTCCTTGCTCTTGTTAAAAAAACAGTTGAATTTGTATTAAGAAGCAACACTGCTTTTGCCAAACACAGCATTCTGTTCTCTGCACTGGCTGCCCATCGAGATTCCCTCAAATTCAGCCAGACTCAAAGGCTAATGACAAAGGCAGAGAGGGCAAGAGAGCTTGCAGGTAACCTGCAATATGGGCTTTCCCATATCCTGGCTGCCACATGATGTGAGTACTGACAAGATAGGAAAGCATGTGGTTAGTGGGAAATGAATTGGATTCATAAGCACTGGGGTTTAAAACAGCTGTAATAGCTTTGCAGATCACATCTCTCCTCACACAGGTGTCAGTATAATTTTTATTGCTTACCTTCACTTTTTGTGAGAAGGCACTTCAGATTACTATGATCATGAGCAGGGCAACAACCTTAAAGTCGACATGAGATATTATTCAAAATACCCTTCCTTCATGCAAAGCTCAATAGAGGCTTTTCATTCTGAATTTAATACTCGAAATTTCTCTTCCTGAATTGTGTAAGACACACTGACACTATATCCAGTGAACAGGTCGTTTTGACCCAGGAGTGCTAGGAAAAGCATGACTAATAGCAAATGAATATGGTTTTGGACATAGGTCAGGGGGACATTTTGATTTTGTTATGAGTTACAACAAATATTTACAGACTTTGTAACATGACAAATAGCAAAAGCATACAAGGAGTGGTCAATTCAAGTAAAAAAGTTTTGTCATTTCAGGGGAAGATTTAGCTTTATCATTAAAATTATAAAAAAATTGTACTTACAGAAGAATACAGGTAGAAAAATACTTCAGTATTTTTGAAAACTGGTTATTTGACAACACTGAAAACCATTCCTGTCCATGAAACCAATTCATATATGTGTGTAGCTGCCATATCAATTACCTGGCTATGGACAGCCAGCTGTGTCCATGTTTCAGGGCTAGCCACAAGAACTCAAATGGAAGCAGTTCCCTGTATTCTTCCAGTCCTTATTTTATCAGCCCAATTTAGTAGTGAATATAACTCCAATAAATTATTTCTATTGTATCTGAAATGCACTACAGTGGTAAAGGATGCTTGAATTAGGATGTGAGACCAATTTGAAGCCTATGTCTAAAAAATCTCTTTCACTGATTGAACAGGATGGCTTGCTACACCTAAACTCCTAACTTTGAGTTTCATTCAGCTCAAGTGAGCAATTCACAAAACAAAAGTTGCAGCATTAGTTCAGACATACCTGAACTTTAAGAATTTCTAAGTCACTAGTAAGTAACTGAAGGTTCTGTTTTTAGTATGAATCACAATGCTGAATCTCAGGACCAGGGAAGCTTTTGGAAAAAAATGCAGTTTAGAGGCCAAGCATATTTACTTATGGTCAGAAATTCTTGAATCTGGAATGAATAAGTCCTGAAGTCATACAAGCCCATGACGACCTGCTGAAGAAGGCTCTTATCTTTCTTCAAATCACTGGCCTCATTCCAACATTTTCTGGGGAGAATGCCTTTCTCCAGTGTATAAAAAGTGGTACAGTCCAAGTGTTACCAATTCCTTTTCCTACATAGAAAACAAATTACTGCAGCAAAAAAAGGTTTAGGAGTAGCCCTTGCTTTCAATGGTAATCTTTTGTCCTGGCAGACTGATCTTTTTAAACTATAAAAATAGTTCTGTGGGCAGCAACAGGACATTCTTCTTCTGCACTGTTTCTCACATGAGGGAAAACCCTCCCCCATGAATTAGACATTTGATCCAAACTGGCTCCATATGGGGACAGCTCAGCCCAGCCATCTGTGCTTCGTGCTCCAGGAATTACAAACACATTTTGTTTGTAATGGCACAAAAGGCCACCTGAGATGACTCGATATACAGTGGCAAGTGTTGAACTTACTAAGTTGTGGACGTGGTCTTGCAGGCTCCAGAGGGAAAATTCCTTCTCTGTCTTCCTTCCCAACAAACTTGGTTCATCAGGCTTTTGACAGTTTGTGCAATGCATGGACACAGGTTGTCTTGAGGACCAGGCCTGATGTGCTCTGCTTTCCGTGGGCAGGCTGAACTCTAAACAGTTCTGTGGTAGCTCAGCTGAAACCAGGAACAACAGAAATACAGCAAGAACAAAGCAAGGAAACCTTTCCAGCCCTGCCCAAATCCAGCTAACACATGGATGAGTCCACATGATTCTTCCCCAGCTTGTCCTTTGTGTGGTTTGTTCTGAGCTTGCCTGAGTTCTTGCAAGAAGTAGTTAAAAAGTAGTAGTGTAGTTAAAAAAGCATCACCTCAGGGATTTGTGTGGCAGACACCACATGTAAGGACTGCCACAGAAACTGCCATGTCTAAAAGGTTCATGCCTAAATCTAATCCAACTGTGTCAGAAGCAGAGAGATACCACACTCACTATCTATTTGTCAGTGATGATGTGTTTTCTAGATGTGGTTCACTAACACCACAGACAGTGGAAATCTGGGATCTGAGGCAAATGGACACATAGAATTGTTTTATATTTAAAAATATTAAAGGCACAAAATAAGTTATTTCTTAAACTTGAGGTTTTCAAGAATCCATCTTGAAAATAGGCATTGTTTTCCCACAAAAGGCTACATCATAATCAAAATCTTAATTGAAATCAGAACATTTGAATGTATTAGACTATAAATATTACAGAGTAGAACTCGTAAATCTTGCATTCCACCTAATTACTTTATGAATAAACTACTTCATTATGGTACTAACTTACCAGTTTAAAAACACTTCCACAGTTATAACAAAAAATGCATAATTAGGAAAAATATAGATGTACTGTCTTACTTCCTTAGGACAATTTTATTCCAGTACTTTTTTTCCTCTGGACAGAGGAAGCTATTGTAACTGAGCACACAACAGCTCTTTCATAACAGAAAAAGTTACCAGCATGCACAGAAGTTGCACCAAGAACAGGGGCTCTATACAATGTCCAGAGCCTGTTGAGGAACACACAGCTTTTATACATCAGGGATTACAGAGCACAACCATCTGGTCAGCTTTCAGGCTAAATGAGCCCATGCTATCCTGCAAGGCCAATTTGCATGACTGATAAAAAAGGGACTATTATACATCTGTCTCAGCCATGTCTATGTTACGGTTTTAGCAACATTCGCCTGTTCTAGGATGATTTCAAGTTTCATACTTTAACAATACATTTATTTCTATGGGTACAACTGGCATTGCTACATACTATATAAATGCTTTTCTTGCTTTATTGTGTAAAAATAAGATTTAAAGGATAATGGCACTAAACTGACATTTTAAACGTTGTTTTTAATTCCTTCTTCCAACTTTTTACAAGATTCACTATCGCAAAAGGCAAAAGGTGAAGGATTAAAAGAAGTCTTCACATAAAAGCTCTAAGGATTGATATTTAATGAACTGTGAGATATAAATCAATGCACAACAGCACAGTTAAAGCTTAAAATACTAGGATAACATTTATATTAAAAATAATTCACCTACAGATAATACAGTCTAGTGTTTATTGTATGTTATGGAAGGTACACTGGAATTTCAAAAATTTAAAACATATAAAAAGTGGTTAAGGGCTAACATTTTATCAATATATGATAAATGTGTAAGAGTGTTTATTATACAGCAGGGTACAATGGTAGTGTTAATGCCAACAGGGCACCACAGAAGTTAGTTTAAAAAAAAATTCCACTATGCTTTTTACAAACACCACCACTTGCAGTTGTTTAAGAGTATTGGGAGAGCATCACTGTCTGTAGGATAAGCAGTCCTATAACATTTTTAATGTTAGATAGTGTCATAGTACGTAGATTGGTGAACGTTTCAAAATAAAACTAGAAATGCTGTAATTACTTCACAGAAATGCACATCCAATATTTGTTTTCAATAAGAACAATAGGTACAAG
>WAAE01002184.1:0-77026 GCA_013400495.1 Nicator chloris | reverse complement strand
TATCTATATCTATATATATATAGGTATCTTCTGGAAAACATGTCCAAATAAAAAAACAGATACCCAAACAAAATTTTACTAAAGATTTATATATGAAATCGTTTCCTGTTTCTGTTTTTAAATCTAGTATTACCATGGAGGATGCCTGCAAAGAGTGTTTCTGTGCACGACCAAATACGCCCTGGGATCCTCTTCCAAGGTACATGGACAGAGCTCCGGGGAGAGATGCCAAAACCACAGTGCTAAAATACTCTGCATTACAGCTCCCCAGTCCCTCTGTAGTGCCTACTTTGCTCTGCAATAGTGGTCTCCTGATGATTCAGTCTGAGAAGTTTGCACTAGATCCCTTCTGGCCAGCACACTTGATGCTTCCATTCCCAAAGAAATCAGAGAGGCAGAGAAAGGGCTGCAAGCCCAGTTCCCATAAATCTAGCATGTCTCTGGATCCTATGATACCGAGACAGCTTAGGCAGCTCTTTCACTTGCGACTGCTTTTAAGCAGTACTGAGAGAAGCCTCCTGGAGGTGCTGCTCTGCAACGTAAAACTGAAACACTGACTACCATAAAGGGATTTTCTAGACGTTTTAGCTGACACATTACTTCATCTTAATTGCATCAGGAAAGTACTTTTTCCAGGAAACAAGATGGTATTTGAAATCATCCCTATTTCCAGCTATACGGCTACCAGAATGAACCCCCCTGAAAACTTGCCAAAGCTAGTATGTAATCAAGAATGCACAGGTTAGCTAAAATCTGTGTCTGTTTACCTGCAGCCTCGTATTGGAAGCAACAACTAAGCCGTTCCTCAGGATGGAATGCCAATTTTCAATGTGTGAACCACTGAATAAAATGAAAAGGAAAGCGGTAAAATTCACAGTGTAAAATGCAAAATGACATCAGAAATCCATTGAAATGGTAGATTCAAAAACCTCAAATGCCAGAAGGAAAAAATAGCATGGCATTTCAATAACCTTTGGTTATTATGAATAAATGTACTCACTGAAATGCAAAGGTACTTCCGTAGAGATTTTTAGCAGCTCGGAAATTGGATTCTTTGGCTGGTGGACTGCTGAGAAGAAGGAACTGGTGGGGAGTGTGCATAAACTTCAGTTGCTGTAAAACATAAGAGTGCACATGTGTAGGTAAGTTAATTAATATAAAAGTTCTGTAATTCTCTGATGGCAATCCTTAAGGTATCATGCTTTTCCACACAATACATGACTGCATCTAAATAACTACATGAACTAAGCTGAAACTGGTCTCACCTCCACAGTTTCAAGCTGAATTCAAATAGTAAAAATGACTTTCAGTTTATGAAACATATGGAAATTTTTGAAACTAGATATCAATTTAAAACAGCTCTAGTAATTAAACAGAACAATTTCATCATAGCATCCTGATCAGAGCTGACTTTGAATTAAGGTTATTTGGAAGGCTGCATATTACTACACCCTTAATCAGAGGTTACTTGCATGTGGATCTCTTGGTACATCATGTTTGTGTGCACTGCTTTCTGTACAATTTTGCATCTAATACTCAATATATTAACAAAACAAAACTCGATATTTTTCTCACCTAATCTCAGATGATTACAAGGTAGACATCTGAATTTCAGCTACTCACCTCAAATAGTTTTTTATGAACATTATTCCCTTGACCTATTTCAGATATTCACATGTTTCTAAAAATCATGACCTGAAACTGCCTTGTCTATTAAAGGAGTCCATGCAATTAGTTTGAATGCAGACATCTATGTTTTGCTAGTAAAATCCCACCTAAAATGCTAACACAAGCCATAAAAAAACAGAAAATAATAAGAAAACCACAGATGCTTACCCTATTCACTGGTAGCTTCACAATATGTGATCTATTACTAGAAATAACCCTAAAATAAGAAACAGATGTATTAGATGTGGTAACCAAATCTAACTTCTTAAAAATGTGATATGAACGGCCATCACAAAGCACCCAGCTTCAGGCCTCTAAACCTATCAGATGGAAGTAGGCCAAACCTTAACTAGAAAAGGAGATCAGAGGACCCAGATGAGGTCCAGAAACACTCCAGAATAGCTGCAGCTGAAAATATCAAAATTAATTATTAGGCTGACCTTATATCACATTACACTGGTCAAGTGATTATTCATTACAAACGATACTTTAATAATTATTATCTCATGTGAATCAACTTTATACCATTGTAGAAGAGGATGTGCAAGCGGGTCTTGTTTATCCATCTGCTTCTTTATTTCCAAGTAAGGTGCCTAGAAAAGAGTAATTATGTTATTTCTAGGTTGAATTTTATATATTACATTGCCCATGATTTCATCTATTGAAATGAACACATGGGACTCATTATTCGGTTTAAATCACAGCTTTACTGATATACAGCACAGTAGAGTTCTAAATGTGTTTTGACAACAAGAATTAATATAGTGATTATTTTCCCTGGAGTAAGATAATAAGCATATACTTAGCATCAAAATGACTGTATTATAAGAAACATTGGTGCTCTCAGGGAGAACAGCAGAAGACATCTATTTCTGTGTGTCTCTTGATTAAGAAATTGGACTGGAACTTCACGAAATTAAGTCTCTCAAAGAAACCCAAAATAATGCATTTCGGTATTTTTAACTGTTTCAAGGTATAAACACCATGTTATATTATAATTTCTTTGAAAACCATTCTTGATTTCAATCGCAATGCAAAACATCCCTTTAAAACCCATTAGTTCAAGAATTGTCTTAACATTTCAAAAACCCAGAATGGTAATTATTTTTTTAGTTTTAGAAGATATCATAAGAAATCACAGAAACACCTGATTTTTAAAATTTTTACAAGATGTTACACAAATTAACAAATAAATGTAGATTTTAATTTTCAATTTATTTTACTCCTCTCTATACATTCTTCACTCGAGAATCCCAAGGTATTTTGTGAATGAATACACAGAACAAGATTAGAAAACCTTTGTGAGGATACATTTATATGGCAGTTAGAAATGCAGGATATATGGAAGAGATTTAAACAACAAAGTATAATCAGCTGGGTTGTTTGGGAAAAGAGCATAAAAATAAACAGTAATATGACCATCATATATGCCATGACAAATAATACGGCAGTAAACCCAAGGGATCCCACTTTCCAAGTCCCCAACTATACTTGGTTGACCAAGAATTTTGTTGTAATAGAAAAAAATGTCATGTCATTCAGAATAATATTCAGAACATTGATAGAAAATCAATTTCTTTTGCTTTGGAAGTAAAGGTCTCTGCCTTTGGTATTTCCAGAAATGCGGCAGTTGGTGATTATCTCATTACAATGTCTCATTCTGCTGTTATTATCTCTTATATAAACTTCAAAAGATCTGAGTTCTACTTCATTACTTTTATTTAACTGGCATTAGTTATAGGTTTGTTATTTTGATTAAATATTTCAATATTTTTACAGTTATATAGGACAGAGTTGATCTGATTGCCTTCCCATCATAGGCAAGCAATACAAACATCTTTCAAGTTCTAGAAACAGTGATTAAATTAGGTAAATGTTTTTAAATTTACCTGTGTCATCTCTCTGATGGAAGTGATACTGTCCAGTGCTTTCATGACTCGGTCATAGTTCTTCTTCTGATGTGGCATAAAATACACAAATAAATTCAAAGAGTATTAGTCTTTGGCTCTAAAAAACCCTGAATTCTTTGAGTGTGTATAAAACCAAAGCTAGGAGAAAGGTTGGGCAAATCAATTCTTCCATGTATTTCTAACCATTAGCTTTCTTCCACCTTGTACACAGACTCTTATTCATTGTCCAGAAAAATTCCTTGAAACAATATTGTTATGATCTTTCTTCTTTGAATTTCACTGGGATCTCCAAAACACTCCAAAAATCAGCTTGTTTTAAAACAAGTATTTGTAACTAAACACAGTTATTTGGACAACATGCTCTTGAGGTAAATAATGCTGTGACCCAAACAGATTTTAAATAAAATGCATACAGACAGACGTGTTTCCTTTGCTAGCGGATCTATAAAACTTAATAGATTCTTCAGTGGTCCCTCTGCCTCACCCTGATCTTTGCTGAGCTACTGCTTGGGACAGCTTCACCTGTACTGAGTGAACAGGCTTAACAGTGCATGCTTCACCTCTCCACATGGCATGGCACCCTCAGCAGCTCCACTGTTCCCCATCTGTGGGTCTTGCCAACACACCACAAAACACCTCAGCCTCTCCTGAGAAAGAACTCCTGCTAGGTGGCCTTTGTTCAGGAAGAGTGAAATGCATCGCAGTGCAGGACATGCCAAGTTCTCATCTATGCCTTTGGGGAGACGGCTTTAGGGAGATGGAATATTCACGGCTTGAGGGCTTTCCTGAAAGGCAGCATTTGGAGCCCAAGGAGCAGGTAATGCAAGCGCAATTCTTTACTCCAAAACTGACGCTTGTATACAAAAGCCAACTATCAACATCTGATGAAATTACATACAAGGAAATAACTGCTTGCAGTGAGAAAATGAGATGACAGCAATGACACTTCTAAGAATGAAAAGATGGACTGGAAATCCCCTGGCTTACATGACCTATATCTCTCAAAGGCCATCTTTCTTTTTGTGTCCAATGTGCACACTGAGTGAAAGATACTTAGAATATAAAATTTTCCATCTAGAATTTGTCCCTTAGAAGAGTTTGCTGGCTTTAACATAACCTACAGTTTTGTCATGGTTTAGGGATGGTATTCTCCAATTTAGTGTTCCTACTGAAACCAAGCACTGCTCACTGTCCCCTTCCCCCTCCTCCTTCCACTTTTCCCCTGCTGCGGGATGCAAAATGGGAACCCTTTACCTCTTTTCCCTGGAAGAGACTCCCTTCCCCTTGCTCCCAACAATAATGTGAGGTGGCACAGAATAACCTCTTCGTCTTAGCCATGCCCCATTCTGGCTACTGCAAAAAGTAACCCTGTCCTGGCCAGAACCAGGACAAGTCTATATTCAAGTATTTTCTCAGAGACAACAAATAAAAGCTGCAAAGTTTTGAAAACACGCTTATGCTATACTCTGGAGCTGTATCACACAATAAAGGAGACTCCTCCACGAGGAGTCTTTGCTTTGAAATCTCACGTATGACTAAAACCAAGCAATGACATAATTAAAGGTAACTACTTACCCTGGGGTTAAAGGCCAGCATCTGAGGATCATTAGGATCAACTACAGAAGGATATGGCTCAAAAATGACAACTTTCCTAGGTGATTCTAATGCAGACCGACACATAGATACTAACAGATCAACCACCTGGAAATAAAGAAAGACATATTTATTATATGTTTATTCAAAATATGTACTTTTATATTGAATCTTCCAGTCTGACTTTTTTTACACATTATAGAGATATTTCATTGTTACCTATACTGACCAAACTGTGTTATCCACAGGAGATAGTTTAGGACTAAATTTTTTCCACTGACCTCAACAGAGTTTGAGTTCAGCCACGGCATATTACCCCACACACATTTAAGTAGGACTATTATCTGGTCCTAGAAGTATTATAATATCAAATATATTGCTTGAAGTAGTGCTTTTTCTTGTGCACACATGGGAATTCCTGTATCAAATTTATTCACTGAGGCAAAGAAACTGTGCATGATCTGTCTATCCCTGTACAGACATGCCAGTAAAAATGTTGCTCAAGAACAAGGATTACTCTGTCAAATTTGTACCACTTTCTGCTCCTCTCCTGAAGACTGTAATTACAGAAACACTTGAAAATATTGCTTCTGCTAAAGCCAGGATATTGCAATGATTTTAACAGCCATCTGCACAGCTCACACTGGGGCATCCTCGTCTTTCTTCATTCTTCTTATTTCTTTTTTTTTTGTTGTACAAAATTACAACACTTTTTTGAGTATCTATGACTTTCACAACTTCTCCACAGGATTGTGCATGTAATGTGCACATAGACGTGTGCACATAAGCACATGCACCACTTAGACACAGATTCCCATGTAATTGTTTCAAAATATGTAATTCGGAGGTTAAAAATAGAATACAACAATAACAAACATGAGAGAATGCAGCTTTCTGGCAGCTATGAAACATAAATCCAGCTCATAATGAAATCCAAATTTGCTACATTAAAAAGTAGCTGCAGATTTACTCATTTCCCCATGTTTTTTTCTGTGCCTTGTGAAAACATTTTGTCTAAAAACAGACTTTTCCATGAAAGAAAAGTTGAGATAAACTGGACTTAGTAGATATCGCTGGTTCCCCCCACAACTCAACATGGATCAGATCTCATCTCACAGCTCACACTCATCTAGAAGATGTTTTACATCTGTCATTGTACCTGATCATTTAAATGGAAAAAAATTACAGTCCTTTAGAGAACCAGAATGAAAATAAGAATAATGATGAAAGGAAAAAAGAACTGTGCTGTGGTGAGTCATATAGCTGCCATTCTTCCCCTCTACTCCTTCAGCATGAATGGACAATTTTCTCCATCAGTTTTAATATATTCTGTTAGTTCCAGTTACTAAATATCTCACATATATTGAAAAATGAAATTACTTAAATAATGATCCCTTCCCCAATGGTTCTCTGATTACTTTCTAGTTTATAATAGCTGTATGTGTGATGAATGTTTCAAAATAGGGCATGTGCACTAGCATTTACAAAGGAAACCTGCAACCAGATCAGGAGCAGACCTGTCCCTGTGTAAATGTATTACTGTGAAATTGAGCATGAGTTCACCCTCTTCTGAGAAGCACTTCTTAGTCTGCTGTTGCAATACACTACTAGGGAAGAGCTGTTTGAGTCCCCAGATCTTTTAATGCAGAGACTCAAAGTTGTCCTGCTTTATGATTTGCATGATGGGATACTGTCCTAAAACTGGCACAGTTCTACTCAGACCCATCCCTAAGCCCTCCTTTAAACAAACTGTTGACTCCTAGATTGTTTCCAAGTCTGCTTTTTTTTTACACCTGATTTCCCCTGGGGTCATTGTTTTGAGCTGATGCAAAATAACTTAAACTGGAAGCAAATCTAAAAGAAACCTTATAATACAGCCTCGCATATGCATTCCTTGGGGATAGGAAGTGGTGTAGATCTAGCAGATGTCCTTAAAACTGGGCATGAACTCCTCCTCAGCTGGAGGTCCTGAAGTAAGTAAGGATTAAAATAGTTGCATGAAGGACAAGATAGCACTTGCTGATGACAATTCCTCTTATGACATCAGTCCCCCAGACAGTGCCTCTCACTCTCAAGAGACTCTTTACTGGGAAGTTTTAGAAAGTACAATCACATCTTATTAAGAGAAGCTATCTGATTATTTGGAGTGACAAAGTAGGGTTGTGCACCTTAGGAAATTAACTGAAAGCACAAAACAGGATATGAGTTCTAATGATGGGAACCTGTGTTTAGGCTTCTTCACTAGACAAAATGGTTTGTAGGAGGATTAATCAGACATAATGTGAACACCTACGTTTCACTAGTCAGCCTAAGCTTACTGGGCTGTTGGAGAAATAACCACTGTGCTGATCACAGTCTATGCTGTGATTCACACTGTCCTAAACTAATGACAAAAAGAACTCAGATGGATCAAACTCTAGAATTGATAAATTCTTTCTGTGAACAGGAATGGGGGGCTCAGCCAGATCCAATATAGTGAGCTGGCTGCAATGTTATCACTAAAGTGAAACCTAGCAGAATTTAGCCACCTAGGTTTAATGGGACAACAGACAAAACCCCTTATCTAACTCTTTTAAGTGCTCTTAAGGCTGCAATCACTTCAGAACTCTTCAGTAAAGCTCTGTAAATGTAGAGGTACTCCAGAGATCTAGAGCAAGCTCTGCATATGCCTTCAACACTGACACTTACATAAAACACTGAGTGAGAGCTAACCAGGGCCACCTCTCCTCCACTTCGTTAGCTCTACTTAAAAAAGCTTATACCTAATTCTTTACTAATTTTAGGAAAGCAACATTCCAGCTGTTCAAAGAGTTATTCAATAGGACTCCCTGGAAAACTGCTTTCCAGGACAAGGGATTAGATCAGACCTGGTAGATCTTTAAGAATGCCTTCCATAGAGTGCAAGAGCTCTCAACACCTATGTGTAGGTAATCAGGAAAGGAAGACAAGATGACGGCATGGATGACTCCAGACTTGCTAGCAAGACTAAAATGACAGAAGGAAATGCACAAGCAATGGATGCAGGGATAGATATTCTAGGAAGAATATAGGGACATTGCCTGCTTCTGTCAGGATAGGGTGAGGAAGGCCAAAGTGCAACTGGAGATGAACTTGACAAGAGTTGCAGAAGAATAACGAAGAGGCTTCTGAAGGCATGTGAATCAGAAAAGGAAGTGCACCCCTCTCTGAATACAACTGGCAAAATGGTAATGGCAGACAATGAGAAGGCCTAAAACTTGACAGCTCTTTGCCTGTCTTCACTGGCAGTCTCCCCTTCACACACATCCTTCATCCAGAGTGGATGAAGCTCAAGACAGAAAGCAGGGAAGCAAAGTGCTTCCTAAGTGTCAGCGAAGATTAGATTTGAGAGCCCCTGAGGAATGTGAACATAGAGAGGTCTATGGGGCCCTATAAGATGTATCCCAGAATCCTGAGGGAACTGGCTGACAGAGTTGCCAAGCTAGCTCTCCATGCTAACTCAAAAGGCATGGCAGTCAGAGAAAGGCACAGATGACCGGAAAAAGGAAAATACTGCACCTATCTTTAAAAAGGGTACAAAGGAGGGCCCTGAAACTACCAACCTGTCAGCTTCACCTCTGTGCCTGGGAAGATCATGGAACAGCTCCTCCTGGAAGCTGCACTAAGGCACATGGAAGACAGGAAGGAGATTCAGGACAGCCAGCACAGCTTCACTGAGGGCAAGTCCTGCCTGATCAACGCAGAGGCCTTCTGTGATGGAGTGACCACATCAGTGGACAAGGGAAGGGCTACAGATGTCATTTACATTCTGTAAAGTCTTTAAAACAGTCCCCCCCAAATCCTTCTCTCTAAATTGGAGAGAGATCAATTAGATGGATGGAAAGTTCTGTGGATAAGGAATTGGTTGGATGGTTGCATCCAGATGGTATAGGTCAATGTCTCAATGTCCCGATGGCCACTAGTGATGAGTGGTGTCCCACAGGAGGCAATGCTGGGACCAGCGCTATTAAATGATACAGGAAGTGAGTTCCAGTGGTCTCTCGGCAAATTTGCACCTTACACAAGCTGAGTGGTGCAGCTGATGTGCCCGAAGGATGGGAAATCATCCAGAGGGACCTGGACACACTGGGCAAGTGAGCCCATGGGAATCTTGTTAAGTTCAACAAAGCCAAGGGCAAGGTGCTTCACCTGGGTCATGGTAACCCCCAGTATCAGCACAGGCTGGGCACAAACAGAGCCAGAGCAGCCCTGCCCAGAAGGACTTGGGGTTGCTGCTAGGTGAGAGGCTGCACATGATCCAGCCATGGCACTCCCAGCCCAGAGTGGGCAGCAGGGGAGGGAGGGGATTCTGCCCCTGTGCCCTCATGAGAGTCTGCCTGAGCACTGTGTCCAGCTCTGGGGACCCCAACATAAGAAAGACCTACACCCATTGAATCAAGTCCAGAGGAGGGCCACAAAAATGATCAAAAGGTTGGAATGCCCTCCTGATGAAGACAGGCTGAGGCAGCTGAGATTGTTCAGCCCACAGATGAGAAGGCTTTTGCGAGACTTTATTGCAGCCTTACTTGAAGAGGCATGATAAGATGGGGAAAAGCTTTTTAGCAGAACCTGCTGTGATAGGACCAGGGCAAAGGTTTTATACTAAAGGAGGGAGATACAGACTAGATATAAAGAAGATTTTTACAGTGAAGGCGATGAAACACTGACACATGGTAGATGCTCCATCCTTAGAAACATTCAAGGTCAAGTCAGACAGGGCTCAGAGCAACCTGATCTAGCTGAAGAAATTCTGGCTTATGGCAGGGCACAGTACTACATGACCTTCACAGGTCCCTTCCAACTCCAACTATTCTATGATTCTACAATTCTAAATGTACATGTAATGTAACATGTGTCTGAACTAAAAAAAATGAAATTCTCACAGGACTTCAGACTGAGGAAGATTTGGGACTTCATCTCCCCACCTCCTTCCATTTCTTACAAGCCTAAACTATTATCCCAATATTTGGTATCTAGGTGTTACAAATACAGCCATCCAATGGTCTTCGGACACCAAACGAAGAGCTGCCGTTCTCATTCCACAGTCATATTCTGAACTGAGGAAGCTGACTGACATACACTGTCGCAACTTTCTTCCTTGGAGGGTATTCTCATGGTTGTATTCAGGCACCTAACTCAAACAGTTTATTTCCACTATTTTATACTTACTAGTGCTAGTTGAAGTTAAATAAACTGAAGGTTTGCTCTTCCAAAAAACCCATGTTGCTTACTATGTAAAAACATAGTAACCAGAAAATTGGACACAAGTGCACTTTTCCTTAAGATGTGCAGACTTTTACCATAAGATCTTAAAGGGGCCTTAAAAGTAAGATTTTTTAACCTTCATTTTTAATGAAACATTAGGTTAGTGATTTGGAAGCATAATTTAAAATACTTTAAGAAAACAATGATAGAGTTGTAACTACATCAATAACTGAATTTAGAGTCAGAAAGCAGGCTTATATTAAATTCATGATCCTTGAGAAGAAGAAAGAACCCTGTGTAGCAATATCAGTAAGAACTTTCCCACTGCTATGTAATGATCAAAACAACAGATGCTCAGTGGATCCCTGCATCCTAAGACCATGAACAGGAAGTAACTTATTAATTGCATGATAGCAGTAATGGTTCATTAGGTGAAAATAAATGTGAATTATCTCCAAATTACAATGGCTGCCTTTATTAACAACCCAGGTGACCTAATTGAATACAACAGGCATGGAGACGCAGTTACTCTAATTACATAGAAGCAAAACAATGGAAACACCTCATTAGTACTGTTTGAATACACCATGCATAAACCAGTGCATTTACAGCTGTAACAGTGGACAAATAAATAATACTTAACAAACAGTGCTCATATGGTGCATACAAATCAAAACACATACTGGAAGAGACTGACAGGACTGAGTAAGCTACAGAAAACATTGGATAATCCTACCTGTGCCCCAGTTGCAATCTCATCAGCAGCTTCGTTCATCACTCCTAATGTTTGGAAAGCAAATACACAGAGTTCCCGTTCACAAACAGTGGGCTATACAAAGAAAGAAAGTTCATTTTATTTTTGTTCTAATTTGAGTTCTTACTTTTAGGATGTCATACCTAGAACAAAACCCAAACACAATTAATGCTAATTCTTCACATTTTAACTGCAACGTTAATCTTAAATAATTCTATACATATCAATTATTGAGGAAGATATATTAGAGAAACATTTTAATAACCTGAAGAGCAAAAGTGAAGAACTCTAAAACTTGTAAGTAATCAGAGAGGCTAAATTTAAAAGAAATCCCAGTACAGTTACAAAACCAAAGTTTCAGGCATAGTGCTCCAATGTTCTTAAGACTATCTATCCAAAAACTTCCTACATAATTAAACTTAATGGAGAACAAATCCTGAAGCTAATGGACGCAGGTTTATTCTTCATAGCTTCTCACTCTACTGTTCAGAACACACATAAAAATCTGGAAGACAAATCTCTTGAAGAGGCAATTTTTAATTTTTGACAATTTAACAAATTATTGGCAGACTGTAAGAAAATCCTTTCTATTTTTACAGCATAAACACTGTATTTTGAAGCCTACTTATTTTAAGAAATGAAGGTACTTCAAGACTTTTTCAGGTATTAAACAAAAAACAAAACCCCCTTGTTGTTGAACCAGCTTTTGCCTAGTGAGAAATAATTTAGGATGTCATCACAAATATAAAAAGTTATATAAACTGCATATTGAGTGAGAACTGAACATTTTGCCTTGATAAAGCAAGCATAGCAGAACACAGCCTTAGGTAACAAAAATAGGCATGTCTTCATGGGCTTCCTAACTGTTTACAACCCTTACAGCAACTCCATCTTATTTACTGAAAGATAATTAACAGACCAACTTTTTAAAGGCTCAAGTAATATCACACACTGAATTGTTGCAAGTATTCAAAATGAACAAAGAGTTGAAAGAAATTTGAATTAAAACTTTCCTTAAAACTACCCAATAAACACAACCTTTTATGACAATGTTGAAAATAATCCAAAATAGTTCCTGGATACTACTTATTTAAATGTATAGTATTAAATCATAGGTCATTGAAACTTAAACTTATCTTTATGACTAAAAACATTGAGCCTAGTGATCACAACTCTAGTGAGTACAACAGCACTTGTAGTAGTATGCTTTGAAGTTCAAGCCACTGCCTCTACAAAGCACTTGCAGAAATGAAAAAGTTAATTAAACATACAAAGAAAAACTAAAATTTACCTGAATTCTGTTGCAGGCAACAGCTTTGCCAATAGTAAGCATACTGCTGCACTTGCAGTCATTTGCTTTGCAGCACTTAAAACATTCATTTGCTGGACTTCAAAGATTCAAGACCTCAATAAACATCTGAAATCTTCTGGACTGATACAGTCTCACTTCATTTGCTTTACAAGAGCTATCATCTTTCAAGTCTGATAGCGTCACCCATTTGATTTAGTTTATCTGCCATGTTACACTGCATTAGGCAGCAGATGAAGCCAAACATGATCAAATTCACTGTGCCACGGCAAGCTGGACAAGAAGTAACTATTACTGTCATTATTCTTGGGTTTTCCACATGTAGAAGATGGTTAATCATTTGTTTAGTTGGGGTAACTATCATAATCAACAGTATACACAGACTTTCCTTTATTTCAGAGCAAGAAATAACTCTGAAATAGCAGAGCAATCTAAGTTTGGCCATGCTTGTCATGAAGAAAACTCCTAAGAAAATACTTATTTTTGATATTTTGTTTATAGTCTCAGCAAAGTAAGTTATCCTGAGACTTAATGATGACAAAGGGAACACACAATTTGTCACCATTCTCTTTTTCCTGCCCCTCTGTTATGATCCCAGAAGTGTTCGAGCATCTGGAGAAGGAAATTAGGACAACAGTCATTGCACTTATGCTTGACTTTGAAAGTGTTCGTGGTTTTTGTTTGGTTTTGTTTGTTTGTTTGTTTGTTTGTGCCTCATGCTGGCATTGGAGAACTCTAGATATAAGGACAAGCAAGACAGCAGAATTTCAGCCCTGAAGTGGAACAAACACTTGTGTTAGGGTCTATACAGTTCTTCTCATTTTGTGTATTTGATGAACCTTTCTGTCTTCTACACATTTTGTCAATACAATACAATGGGGAAAATAATCCCAACCCTGCAGCTAAAGGGACATTTCAACAGTCTATCTTCATGCGTCTAGCCTGGATGCCTTTTAGCCCACACTACAGTCATTTCAAAAGTACTTTTGAATTCTGTTTCTGGAATTTGTCTCAATTTAACTAAATAAGATGTTTTTAACTTAAATTTCCCACAGATGTTAGCAATGTATTCCAAGAGATGTTGGTATGGCCATTTCAGTATTCTCTACTCCAGTCACTAGTTAAGTTCAACCATTTATACGGTTTAAATCCCTACAAAATGAAAATACTAGCTTTCTACTAGGCAGCCAATGTTTGAGGGGCTCTTGTTTGTCACACTCTGTGACTTACCTACTCAGTGTTACATTTCCTTACTCATGTTTTTCCTGCAATTGTGCAGGCTAGGACCAATGAAAACATACTAAAACTAAGTAAATAAATCAATTCCAGATGGCAGAGTTTAAAGAAAACCACAGGCTTTACGGGGAAACTGAGATTCAGGGCTGCTGCTTCTCTGCTGCTAATGTTTTGCATATTGATAATTTGTTCCCCTTTATGGCGTCCACTATTCTCTTGTCATAGGATGTCAGGCCTCGCGACAGGAACAGTACTGTTCTGACTTCAGATCATAAATATGAGAAATGTCCCTACCCACACTAAACAAACAAGAACATCATGACACAGTTAAAAAAGTTATGTTGTTCCAATATCATCTTTGGATACTCTTTGGTTCATTTATATGCAATATTCAACAAGCTCAACTTTCTAAGAATTTTTGTGCCTGTACATAAAATATAGATACGTTCTTACTGATGTGGAACTCAAAGCCACAAATGTACAGATTAACCACCTTCTCTTGGATTACTATCTTCCATTGTTTTCAAGTGGAAAATAGACAACAAAATAGGTCTTAGATACTTAAACGTTTATTTCTCAATATAAATTTCATCCTAGGTGCACACAGTTCCACAGATTAGAACCACCACCTTGAGGACATGAGCTGACTGGCTGGGGCACTTTGTTGCTCACTTCCTGAAGAAGGCAACTGTAGCTCCTCTCAGAAACAGCAGCTCCCATGTGCTCATGGACTTTATTTTTTCTCTTGAAAATAGAAAATTAACATAAAGCCATTGGTCTTCACAGAATTATTAGCTAAGTGAAGATCACTGGTGCTGAAACACTATTAGGAGGATCATTATGCCACAGGGAAAAACCAGACAAAAATAAGACATGGGCAGTTAACATAAGACTGCAAATGCTTGGAGGCAGAAGGCAATGACAGAACCAAAGAGCATCTTCTGAATGTTTGAAGTTTTCAGACTTTTCTCCTTTAGCCACCCCCATTCTTTGCATGATCAGTATCTCCCACCCAACTGCTGCTGTGATGAAAAATGCACAGAGTTCCCATGTGTTACAATGCAAACGCCATCTCTTTCTGCGGTGACTGAGACTGGCAGACGCACAAACCACCTACGCACTATGACATATCCTGGTTCCTGGACTAATACACTACCTAAACGATCTTCTAGACATTCTTTCAATTTGAAAAAGCTGAAACTTTCATAGCCTATATTGATCTAGCAACTTTCTAATGTGGGCTGCAGCTGTGCTCAGAGCAACGTGTCACGCTTTCCTGTACTCTGAGGGATATCACACAGACACTATTGAGGCTGTAACGTGACTGACACACCTAAAAACTATTGATCTAACAGGACATGCTTCGGGGAAGGCTCACTGCCTGACACACAGCAAACGCAACACATGGTGAAGGTGAAACCAATAGTGATCATTCCATTTTTATTAACGAAAGCGAAAGACAAGGAGACAAAATGGAACTTCAAATCTCTGTTCTGTTTCCTACTTTCCACCGTGCCAACTCTTAGTTTTACCGTGAGGTAAACTTTCTGAATAATCGCTCAGTATTTATGTGTTACATGGAACATGCTGCCCAAAGACATGGGAGATACCACAGTGGTGATCAGATACATCCTGAAGGAAGATGAGAGTAGACTGTGGCTGAGTAAGAAATGTCACTTGCTCTGTTTGGCTTTGTTTTGCTTGATTCAAATTTTATTTTCTGGACTTTTTGCGGATTTTTTCTGCATCTTACACACTTTTAAAAACATATTTTCACTTCACAGATATAGAAAAAAATGGTGAACAACCAAGCTTTATAGAATGCTAGATGGGCACAGTGCGCTTGGTAACTTGTTGGCAGCAGGGAAAACTATACTGCAGCCACTTTACTCTGTCAGTAAAATATAAATTATTTGAAATCTATTCTTTTAAAATACAGATTGTAGCTGGAAAGGCTTTTTTCATAAGAGATAAAACCAGCCTATACTGTGGCATAAGGATTAGAAAGACCACAGTGTTATTCCTCAAAAATCTTGGAATTCCATAAGCATCTTGGCTTAACTCCAGTCTGACTAAACATATTTGTACACCTACACTTTTCTCCACAGTTCAGTGATGTTTATTCTGTTCAAGAAATTTCCCAGGACTGAGCAGCATACTCAATGCTTCTGTGTTTTCAGTGGTGTCTAAGACTCTTGTATTCAAAGCACAGAGAAATCCAAGACCTCTTCAAGTCAACAAGAACCCACTGAGGGCAAGATTTCACCCACAGTATATAAAACATAACTGAGACCACTTTGGGATGAAAAACATTTAAAAAATGCAACCTTATTAATGTAAGAAATGTATCAGAATTACAAGACTGTGCTTATTTTAACAGCTAAATAATAAGAACAGGTATTTCAAATATTACTTGTATTTTACTGTTCGTATTTTATGGGAAAAATATTAAACAGCAGAAATGTATGCACTACAGTACAAATTTCAAAGAAACTGTAGCTGTAGTATTTAATTTTGTTGATTTTTTTACTAATTCATTCTTTGTTCTAAGGAGGTCTAGTCTGAGGTTTCAACACAAGATGGCACTCTATAGTGAGTTCTGTACAAAAAAAATACTGATACACGGATGGTCTTTTTATTACGTTATTGAATATATTCTGAGATAATTTTGTCCCATGTAATTGTCTCACAGGTCTTTAAAACCCATGTAGTCATGTTGTTCTGTCAACGGCCTTCGTATTTGCAAATGAGGAATTTGGGAAGGCACAGAACAGCAAAATAGACATTAGCTTTACAAATTACACTACGTAAAAGCAGAATAAGATCAAAGAATTACAGAAAGATTGAGGTTGGCAGGGATCTCCAGAGGTCATTTAGTCCCACATGCCTGCTCAAGCACAGTCACCTGGAGCCAGCTGCCCTGAACAGACAGCTTTTTAATTTCCTCATGGATGTGACTCCACAACCTCTCTGGGCAACTTATTCCTATGCTCAGGCACCTTCAAAAAAGGTGAAAAAGGTAAAAAGTGTTTCCTGTTGTTCCACTGAAACTTCCTGTGTTTCAGGTTGTATCCTCTGCCCCTTGTCATGTCACGGAACACCATCATAAAGGGCCTGGCCCCATCCTTTTTGCACCCTTCCTTCAAACCTTTATAAACACTGGTAAGATCCCACCTGTGCCTTCTTTTTTCCAGGCTCTCAGCCTTTCCTCCTCCTGTGTGATGTTCTCTAGCTCCTTTAATCATCTTAGTGACCCCTCACTGCACTTTCTCCAGTACCGCCATCCCTTCCTTGTGCTGAGGAGCTCAGAACGGGCACAGTGGGGCCTCACCAGGGCTGTGTGCAGGGGCAGGATCACATCTCTCCACACACATAGACAATTCTACAGTTCAGTGTAGCCCACAACACCATTAGCCTTCCATACCACAAGTGCACATTGCTCTCTCGTGTCCAAGCTGGTGCCCTTTTCTGCCCAAGCCAAGCCGCTTCCCAGCTGGGTGGCCCCCAGCATACACTAGTGCCTGCATTTGTTCCTCCTCAGCTGCAGGACTTTGCACCTCTCCTTGCTGAACTGCATGATGCTGTAAGAGACGGTCCGAAGATCCCTCATCTGCCTCACGACTGTCTCCGAGAACTGAGACCCCACGGACTGAGACTCTGGGAGCAGGGGGCCCTGGCCTGGCTGAGGTGGGATGTCTGCCAAGTCCTGTCTGGAGGTTGTGTTCAATGGAGCCTGTGCTTGGCTGCAGAACTGAACTGGCTACCCTGACTGACGCCAAGACCGGATCTATGTCCTGTTGAAACAATGAGACTACGATACATGGCTATAACCACCTGTGCCGAAGATGGAACAGAACAGGCTTGCCCTGTTCCCCCATTGCCTATGGGCCACGATCACAAGAACTCACGCCCCCGCCTTTGTTCTGGCCAGCTGCCTTTCGACTCAGAAAAGACCTATATATCCAGCCTCAGAGGAGAATTCTCTGAGATCTCCCCAGCAGGATCGGATAGAATCCATTGGCTGACCAAGACCACGAGGGCTCCTACTCTCTCAGCGGAGAATCCATTGGTCTATGAGGACCACGAGGGCTTCCGTTCTCTGTTGGTAACTATATCCCAAAACCCTTTTTCTCTCCTTCTTTTCTGTCCTTTTATTCTCTTTTCCTTCCCCTCTATCGCAATATACTCATTAAAAGTGTATTTCTGTTTAACCATACTGATTTTTTGCCCCCTGCTGTGTCTTTTGTACTCTGACATCCCTAAAAATGAACCATCAGGGCCCCGCACCCAGTAGCGGACCCTGACAGATGCTTCTGGCAGCCCATTGCTCCAGCCTGTCGAGGCCCCTCTGAGTGGCACCCGTCGCTCCGGAATACCGCACACTTCTCCCATTTTTCCATCATCTGCACACTCTCTGAGGACACACTCTGCACCATCATCTGGGTGATTAACGAAGGCAGTAAACAGGACTAGACCCACTACTGACCACTGCTGGGTTGCTGACCTCCAAGCAGACTTTACCCAACTGAACATCACACTCTAGCCCCAGACATCCAGCCAGTTTTCAGACCACCTCCCCATCTCCTCAATCAGCCCTTGCATCAACCCCAAGCATCAACAGCTTGTCCAAAAGGATCCTACGGCAGACACTGCCAAAAGCCTTACTCACGTCCAGGCAGACAATATCCTCTGCCCTCCCCTCATCTACCAGACCAGTTGCTTCCTCAAAGAAGTTTAATCAAGTCAGTCAAGTATGAATTCCCACTGGTGAAACCATGCTGACTCTTCATGAGGATTTTCTTGTCCTTAATGCGCCTGGAGATGGTTTGGAGGCTTAGCTGCTTCATCACCTTCCTACAGAACAAGGTGTGGGTGACCAGGATGGAATTCTCTGGATTCTCTCCTTCTAGCCCTTCTTTAAGAGAGAACTGACATTTTCTTTACTCAGGTCTTCATATATGACATCACATTTTTATTACACTTCTTTTAATCAGATCCTTACATATAATAACCACTTCGGTTAATGACTCCTCATCTCATTACATTAAATGTTTGTAATAAAAGTCCATGTTGAATTCCCAAAACAACTCATTTCTCTACTGTTACAGTGGCAAAATGGTTGCATTCTTAAAAGCAACTTAGTCCTTCCCTGGAATATTCTAGTAATAATAAAAGGAAGACTTTCAAACAGCATTAAAAAAAGTTAATAGCCTTCTAAAATTGAAGCAAATAATGCTTTGGTTTCTTTATTACATTCTTAGATCTGCTTTGGAAAATACATGTTTTAGCTAGATGAACCAAAACATATGGTTGAAAAGGACCTTTAGAGGTCAGTCAGTACCTTTATTCTCTCATACACAACTAACTTTATCTAAACTTTATCCAAAATTTTAGATTAAGCTAAAATAAGGTTTCCTAAAGCTTTATCAAGCATTGTGACAGGTTGCTCAGAGAGGTTGTGCAGCCTCCATCCTTGGAGATCTCCAAAAGCCAGTGAAAGGCAGTGAATGAAACAAATTCCAGTTTCAGGAATTTTTCACTAAAAAAAGACACGTGCAAGAGTATGTCAGTACTTCAGAATTGCTTTTGTGGAAGTACTTCGACTTTCCCAAGTTAATTTCTAATATTTAATCTAATATTGTAGTTTGACAGAAATCAGGATAATCTATGTAACTATTTCAACAACACAGATGTGAATGAAATATCAACTGCTTGAAAATGTTAGGGAAAAAAAGGCATTTCACAGCATGTTATTGAAACAATCCAAATCTAGCCATTAATTACAAACAAATAGTAGTCCATTCTCACGCATCTAAACAATTTCTGAAAAATAAATTCAAAGAAAGGAACATGAGGCTAATAATTCAAATGATCGAACCCTTACTTTTTTCAGTAGATTCACCATGTCTGCCTTCTGTGTGTCTCCTCCACAAAACCAGTGTTTGACCTTTTACTTCCCCCTTTTTTCAAAACAGAGCAAGGAGCTACTTCAGAAGGTGGCAGAGCTCCCGAGAGCTGTGTAGCACAGGTTGCCTTGCAGGAGCATGCACTGTGATTCTTTATATGAGTTAAGGGAGCTGTTTGGATGTACAGGCTGCAGTCCCAACACTTGCTAATGATTTCAAACCTGTTTCTTAATCTTTCTGTGAAAAGTGAAATATGCAGGATTCACATCATCATTAGAAATGATTCGTCCATGTTATGCATGAGTTTAAATAATATTTCTTATTCTTAGGATCCATGTATTCATTGCATTTTTCCTCTGCTTTGCAGAACAACTGCAAATCATTCCACATAGTGATTTCAAATAATTTTCTGATTTTGGTGGTACTCTATATAAAGTGTGCATATCTCTAAATATCCAATTTGGCTTTTATAATTTCTGGTGCACTGCAAACAATCCTTAGATATTTGTGCTTTTGAAATAAAGACAAAAGTAACATGCTATGATGAGAAATTTCATTTATCCCCATCTTATCTGGGAAAGCTGTGAATACTTACAGGACAACATTGCCTGCTTTACTATGATTTTTTTTTTAAAGCAGATGGAATGAAGCAATGGACTGTGGGCCTTTATAAAGAAGAGTGTTACAACTTCATGATGTGTTATAGTACTTTTCCAAGACTCCTTCTTCCATTCAAGAGAGTCTTTGTTCTTGCCCTTCACAGTAACACAGGTGCAGTTCCTGGTGAGGGCAGTAGGTTTGGGCATGTTCCAGGGTCACCCCAACTACCTAATTTGTTTTGTCTACACACACAAACTTGTGGAGTACACAGAGGAACTGAGTACTTAACTCTAGTCTTCTGTATTTCAGGGAATTTTGGAGCTCAAAAGAAAATCAGGTATTCTCAAAGATACTCACTTTGCTCTGTAAAGAAATTCCTAAGAGAAATATAAGAATTTCTTAGTTATTCATCTTCAGTAAGCCAATAAAGCAGCCTCTTTATTTATCTTCAATAAAGGACCAAGAAGGCCTAACAACACCCAAAGGTTTCAATGTACAAGAGGATCCCTGAACCAGCAGGGTACATTTGCATGATCAGATAATTATTGAGGGCTCTGGAGCAAGACAGATGTCCACTGTAAAATCATCAAGTCAAACACAGGCAATTGTGTCCTGCAGCTGTTCTGCAACACAATCTTCCTTACAGTGACACGTCTGCCATGTGGATCTAGTGCCTAAATAAAGCCATACAAAATGAAACATCTTGTTGTTGTCAAGTGGTTGTTATCTTATGGGAAAAAGGATGTCAGGATTTTTAAAAAGTAACTTAAATTGAAATAGATATTAAAGCCAGACTACTCCCCCAGAAAAATGAAACCCAATACTGAGAAGAAAGCTTGCTGAGAGAGACTGATTTAAAGATACTTTATAACTAAGATAAAATGATAGCCTGCAGAAAGAAAAAGCTTTATCTCTCAGTTTCAGATGGTTTCTTCAGCTGCTGTGAAGATGAGACATCTGAATCTGCAAGTCAGTAATAATAATTACAGCACGAAGAACTGTGTACAGCATGAGAGTTTGTGAGTAGGTATAGCACTTTACAGTATTAAAAGACTGTAATTGTTGTGTGATGGCAATTGTTGAATTTTTTTAAACTGCATTTAAGACAGTTAATAAACTACACTATAGTTCAGGAAAGGCACTAGACGTAAAGGAGGATTAGAGAGTCAAATTTCTCTGTGGCTTCTCTATAACTACATAAAAAGAAGCGGTTATAAACTCCATAAAAGATCAGAAAATCAAGCCTATATAGATATTAAAGTAACTTTTCAAGCAATAACTTTATTATGCTTTTTTAAATTCATAGGTCTTCTTTGCTGTTGGAAAAAAAAAGGCCCAAAATGTAGAAGGGAAACTCACCATTAAGAGTACCCACACCTAGACATGAACCTGTGTGCATCTGTGTGGAGGAACTAAACTTTAAAGGGAGAAACTGGTGAATGACCCAGAGCTATTCTGTCTGTGGCACCTCTTGTGACACAACCTGCTACAGAGAGAGCCTGTGCATGTAATGCCTTTGGGATGCAGGCATCTCTAGAAAACGAGCTCTGGACACTCTTGCTATGCACACCATAGCAAGGCACCCACCATTACAAAACCCAGTGATGTTACTGTGGTATTCAAAGAGAGAACCCTTTACAAAGGCCAGGGATCCTCAATAAGGCTACACTGCATGTAGTCTTGCCTTAAATGAAAGCTTGCTGCATTCTTGTAACTAAAGCACTCAATTTCTGAGATCTGCTCCTGCAGCGGTGCTGAAGAGAAAATGCTCTTTCTCTTCACATACATTATATACATACACATATTTATATATGCATCCATGTATATGTGTGTGTGCAGCTGAAGCATGTAAATAAACCCCACAAACTGACTACTTTACTGCTTCTGGCCAGAGCTCTCAGTAGAGTGAAGCATACATTTCCTTAACACACTCTAGGGCGAGCTAATGTTCAATTCAAACTGAGATCCTTTCTCACCTTCTACAGAACTGCATACTCATTAATGGCTCTATATTGCTTATTGAGTCACTCAAGTGTACACAGAGCATGCTGGATTTCTTCCTGGTATCTAATTCTTCCTAGGTTATATAATGACACTCTTTCATTTTTGCCAAGCTTGTCAGGTTATGCTACTTCAAAGGCATTGATGAATATATGTTCAGGGGCAAATATGGTCGCAGCTTTTTGCGCTGTGAAATGCTGACAAACTCTTAAAATGCCCCTTCTTTGAACTGAAGATACAAAAGAGCAATTCTGAGAGATTTTAATCTTTATGGTGGGAAAAAAAGAATTGAGAATTTTTTCATTTAGAGCACATAACTTTCCATTTTGTTTTTTAAAATAAGAGTAAATCCTACTGTTTGCTTTGACCTATGGATAATAGATAAACTCCAATAACTTAAATAATTATGTTTTTCAAACTTTAATCACTCTTCAAACATTACTGATTTTGTCTTATCTCTTTCTGTCACAGGTAATATACATAGCAGTGCATTCAAAGACAAACAGTAAGGAACTGATGCCTTTTTTACAGGCTTCTAATCAGTTTTGACTACTGATTAATCTGTCCGAAAACCTTGCTTTTAAAAGATAGATACGAGCTTGAAGAGGCCAAAAAACCACTGATTGGATATCCAAAACTACAGGGGTTTAGCCATGACTTAAACCAGTGTTAACTGCATACGTATATGCTATTTCAAATCCTACCAGCAGCCCATTTGCACACCCTGCATGCACTCAGAACACCTTACCCTGGTGCCAGTCAATGTCATGGGGAATGACACTGAGGTGACTGCTTCTACCAGGTAGAGCAATAATCCTCCTGAATTTAGTTCCGTGGGACTATAATAGACAAGATCTGATTCAGCTTATGTGTAGTTTCTGGCCACACTGTGGAAAAATTGTCAGGTATCAGACAATTCACTCACTGGAATTAGTTTTCCATAGCTTTAATCTTTTAAGGTTACTCATGTTTCTTCATTACTGGATGAAGGGCAGGTGAAACAAGAGGATTCTAAACTGAAAGACCATTCTTAAACTATCAATTGTATTCTGTCAACATACTCTTTCACAAAGCTGCACTGATTCAGCAGCACCAGGCAGTGTGTCTCTCATGATCAATCTTTTTTCCACTGTCCGCATTCACCAACAGCATGAGAGAGGCTACAATGACCAGCAGGCAAAATTCTGTTCCCGCTCATACAGGCATGAAAGGAAGAGCTCCCTAACTGGACAGACTTTGGGAATACTGAGCCACAACAGTGCCCCTAGACTAGGTCACTGCTAGATCAGGCTCTTCACAGAACATCTTCTACGGCCTTTTTCATCACATTTGCGGATGGCTCACTCCGACAGCCTGTGCGCAAAACAAGGTCAGAAGAATTCCGCAGAGTGCTGGCATTAACACCAGTGTATGTAAATACCACGGTCATGGCTTGATAAAAGCTCAGGGATGAGGTGCCCTAAGCTTTAAGAAGAATGCCAGAGGACTGGGAAAGCATTCTAATGCATTTCTCTGTGTTATCTGGCTGTGACTACTGCAGCACAATAGTGTTCAGTGAAATACATGCCCCTTTACATTTCTGCGGTATGACACAAGCCTAATTTCTCTCTTCTTTCCTTGCAAGATGTTTTTTTCCCGAATTTACAGCAAAATCTAGTTAATAGGCTTCATATTTTTGCATCTCAAAAGAGTATTAGGATGAAACCCACCTGAAATAATTCAACAGTTTTCCAACAGGTTGTATGGTCCACAGCTACTCAAGCTACTATAAAATGCACTGTTTACCAGCACACCACTTACCCTCAGCATAGGGCCATTCTGGAACACATGAGGTTCATCACAAACTACACAGTATTCATTCAATACTGGTATCCGCTGCTCAGCAAATTCAATAGTCTGAGAACAATGAAAATGAGAATAACAACATCTGCTTAAAAATTATTAACAGTCAGCTCACGCTCCACAGTGTTTCATAAATGAATAGGATATGACATCGTACCTGCACAAGAAAGCCACGGTCTCGCACCGGAATGCATTTTGCACCATAATTTTGCTGCAAGGGAAAAGTTGAGGCAACTTCAGTGTTTGCAGACTAATTATAAGGAAATGGTAAAGCACTCGTAAGTTTTTGCATGTAAATATATGAAAAATTTTATCTTTAGATAAAGAGATCTCTCATTGGCGTGAATCAGGCATTACAAATAAACAGTCCTTTTACTGTTTATTGAGTAAGGGGTAGGTTTTTAGCATTTCTTTCTGGTTCTTAAATCTGGTGAAGGTTTGTATCTCACCATCGAAGAAACTTTAATCTCAAATGAAAATGTCCGTGTCTTCACTCCATCCTAATAAACAGATATTTGGTAACTTCCATTATGTTTTCACTGCATATTGCCTATCTAAATATGGGCTGTATGTTAAGGCTTGAAAGGGTACTGTAACTCTCAGTGAGGCTGAAAACCTTTTTATTTTACATGAACTAAGGTCTCACTTCTGCAAACACCACACTAACAGATCTTTATGCTCAGGTACTATCCAAACTCCTATTCTTTCAGCACACAACGACATAAATTGGAAATAATTTCTGTTACAAGAGTCAGTGAAGTTCAGACTTCCCTCCAGATTGACATCTATTTCAACAAAACCTTGTTTTGAATAGAGTTAGATCAGCTCTATTTACAGTGTTTTGGCAGATTTTTTTTACAAGGTTATTTCCTTTCACTTCTTTAACTGCTTTTCCATTTTTCTTCTGGGCAACAATCTTACTTGTATTCATATATGAGACTAATATTTCAGCTGAGAATTGAAGAGAACTCAGTATCTTGAGTCATCGTTTCTACATTCCACTGACTTCAAATTGCAGTTAGGCACCCATATATCTGGTGCCTGCATTTAAAATGTGAAATAGACTCTTGATGCCCTTCCACTACCATCAGTCAAACTGCATTTGACCATGTATGTGATGATCTTCCCTCAAAGTAAGTGCATTGAAGCAATAAATTATGGGTAGTTTTTACAGGCCGCCAAACAGGGCTTGACTTTCTTCCCTATCAGCTGATAACATCAGTAATGAAACCTAGTCAGCTCTTCATTATCTTTTAAAACCAGAGGGACTTCTCCTATTAATGTCAGGAGAGGAAAGTCTTGCTATGTTAATACATCCTCTGCTGAATCAGAAAAAAGTGCATCTCTAAACTGCAACAAGTAGAAAGTTTGATGGCTCATCTTAAATTAATTTTGCTGTGCACATCACATAAATCAACCACACAGCATACATATAAATGATCTGACAATAGTGTATCCCTGACTTTAGATCTGAAGAGTATAGCTTAAAGCTTATTAAACTAAATTACCATGGAACATAGCGCACTCAACATAATTTCATTATTCAGAATGCACTGTTTTAAACCTATGTATGGCATCTGAAGGAAGAATCAGCTTCCAAGGTACCACCAGGCAAAGGGAGGAAACTATTTTCTACGCATTTCTCCCCAGATCAAACATAAAAACCAGGCTGTTGCCTTGAAAGACTGCAAACAAATCCACTCTTCCTTCTAAAGTAAAAAAGCTATCTTTTAAGAGGCATAGGCAGAAGAATTGATTTTGAGAGCTCGTTCTTAAATGCAAGAGCATATGCTATGCTTTGTTTTCCCAAATGATCATGTCTCTGAGGAGAGTAAGAGGGCCAGCGTGAGCCCAGCTCCTTGCATGGCCTCTGATGTCCTGCAGCACATTTGAAGGTTTAACCCTTCACAAATCACAAATGTGCAAGAGGTGAGTGGAACCATGACTGAGTTCATTCCAATATGATGGTGATGATTATGATGATGATGGCAGATGCAAAGACCAGGAGAGGTGACGTGGTACTCAAACCATCTAATGGACAGTTGGTTCCCCCACAAACCAAGCAGGGAAATGAGAAAAGTCCTCTGCAACCAACCTAATTTTGCAGCACAGAAGTGCACGCTCTCCCTTTTTCCTGCAGGAAGTATGCAGGGAAGAAGTGGGTGACTGAATTTTTCCCATGGCCAGAAGCTGTGCATTGAGCTGCACTTCAACACAACACATAAAATCTCTGTCCTGACCCCAGCAAATTCTGATTTTATAACTCAAGTATATGTGTATGCACAGCTGTTTGAATCCTCCGTAAAAGCTGACTTAATTGCTCTTGTCTTTCAGTATATCCAATATAGCCACTAACATATATCCTAAGTATTAATGCCTTCACACAAAAAGCATAATAGCACATTTGGCAAATAATAGGAGGAAAATGAGCAGAATAGAAAAAATATTACGCACAGCAGCTTGTGAAGATGATGATGAGGATGGTGTTAAGATACCAATAAGCCCTGAGGTAAGAGAGAGCCTCCTGCTCTCTGCCATGGTGGACTCCTTGAAAGGCTCCATTTTGGATGATTTAGGGGCATTGGAGTAAGTCTTGCTGAGCAACTTGTGATTCTTCAATCCATCCAATTCTTCCATTCTAAGGTTACTGGAGTAGGATCTGCTTAAAAGTTTGTGGGGCTTCAAGGTGCTGTTGTGCTCACATCGAGGATCCCCAGAGCACGACCTATTTAACACCTTATGGGGCTTTAAAGTGATGCACTCCTCCTGCTTGACAGCTGCGGAGCAAGCACGACTCAGCAGTTTGTGCGATCTCAGAGCCACTGTCTGTTCAGCCCGAGGGTCACTCGACAACGAGCGGCCAAAGGTTCTGTGAGATTTTGTGGCACACACATCCTCTGCCTTCACTGTGCTAGAGCAAGTCCTTCTCAGTAGTTTGTGAGTCTTGGAGATGCCATCCTGTTCTGACTTCAGTTTGGATTTATTTTTACCACAGCCAGGTGGAGGATAACTTGGCGACCTTAGAATAAAGAAGATGGCAAAGTTGGAGAATAATCAAACTCCTGGGCAAATGAAACAAGCTCACACAGATGTAAACACTTTTTAAGTGTCACCTGTCTTTATGTTTTTCGCTAGCAAAAAATGTAACCCAAACTTTTAAAACAATTGTATATAAAATCTCTTCCAATACCAAAACAAGTAACTTACTCCTGTTTATACACGAGCTTATCAATTAAAAAGACAATTAACTACTAAAGTAGAAGTTAGAGCTGTGACCTTACAGCTTTTTGTAAAGGTCTCTGTCTCAAAACAAACCAATTATTCAGGAAATCATCTTTGAAATGAAATCCACCTCTTGTAACACATTTTCCTTATCAAAATCTATCTTTTGTATGTAATGATCTTGGTATGATCTCATACCATCCCATACAAAGTTATTGTATTCTGGACACAGCGTAACAAATTCTATGTTCTGATCCAATGGAAGATACAATGAGCAGTGGAACTTGGAGACATTAAATCAAATTTAATTCAGATGAAAAGGACACTATTTTAAAAACATCATAATAACTTGGGAACTTTGTGACAGACAAATTTATACCCTTCTTTCTGGTTATAGAAAAATGCTAACTCTGCAATGCCAGAAATGAGAATGTGGGAGATCTTTATTACAAATGCAGAAAGTAAAGAACAAAAGTTTTTTATGAAACAACATTCACACAAACTGTCACATTTCTGTAAGGTTCACATTCGCCTGTCCATGCAGAGAACATGTAACAGGTCTGCTGAATCATTTTCCTGTGTTTTCTAAGCAACATCAATCTTTGGAGTTGGTGGGGGATTTTTGTTTGTTAGGGGTTTTTTTTTGTTTAGTTTTTGTTTTTTGATATTTTTTTCCATCAAAGAGAGAAGTAAAAACCCAAGTGGAGAGGCTGGCAGGTTTCCCCACCCTGTTAGCAGGTGTTGACAGTGGAGGATGCACGTGGAGGCTGCTGATTCACTGTAAGCAGCTGGCTGTCACCCTCCTGCAGATGGGAAGTAGGAATTGTGCCCCAGGGACAGAGAGGGTCTCTGCATTTGGGCCAAGCCGTCCCTGGACTTAAGCTCCCAAACCAATAGGAAAAAGAATGGGTTGGTTTTGTATGCCCTTTCTGAATAAAAACAAACCCCAAGCTACAGCCTGTGCTTGGCAGTGGCGTGCTGCGTGGTAGGGAATGGATAAGACTTCTAAACACTATCTAAAACACTATCTTTCCTCTCTACCTTTGAATAGACCATCTTTTGTCATCTTTGACATTCCCTCCTTTTTCAATCTGAGTGATTGCTGTATTCTATCTCTTTTTCATACCCTGAATTTTGAATGGCAAAATTTGTCAAAAAGAAGGAATATTCAAAGAAGCATTCAATTCAAATTCAGTAACTGAATCAAATGGGTGATCACTCAACTTTCAATAATCAGGAAAACACACTAGAGTAAATAGTCAAAACCCTGAAAGAGGTAAAATCAGAGCCTGATTCTACATATACTTACGAGTACGAGCAACTGGCAGAAATCGTATTAAATTCAAATTCATTCAAACTATTCATAAACTCTTTCTTACGCTTTCTAATGCCTTTTCTCTTTGAAATTCTGTGCCTGCATTTCAGAAGTGGAAAACATTAATGTAGTCATATACTGGAGAGGGAAGGGTGCTCAGCATCTTCAAAAATCAGTCTTTCATTAATGACCATTCCAGTTTTAGAAAACTAAATAATACAAACTGCTGTATAAAGAAGAACTGGACAAACACAGTTTTTTAAAATATACATAACATATGCTATACATATGTATTACTTCTATATGTATTACGTGTATTTTTATTCTTGCTATTCAAGTAAAGGTAAAATAAAAATTTAAACACAAGTTAAAATGAAATTAATTCTTTCCAGTTCTAGATGGAACGTGGCTGTTTCAGAGAGCAGGGCACTGAAATGCTCTGGCTTCTAATAATCTTAGAAGCTGCACCAGCACTTAGTTCACTCCTGATGTCATGCAATGCAAGGACTGGAAACCCATAAGGTAAGATATAAATAGAGAACTTCTCAGTGGAAAAAAGTCCAGATTTCACCTTGTGAAGTCTGCTGTGGATTTTGAACAGTTTATGGTGATAACAGCTCATTTTCCTTGCTATTACCTGCGCAATGTAGAAAAGATGTGCAGAGGGGATTTCACCTTTTTGTCAGACACCTTTTTATTGTGCGTACAGTTAGATTTTTCTTTACTGTTCTTCCACTGTTGTGTAACAAATGTCTGCATGATTCTGCAAATTAAGATAGAAAAGAAAGGTTTTCTTATCCCAGCCAGGACATACTCATTTGAATACAATGGTGTCAGTGGTCACCATGCAGGTGACAATGCAATGTTCTCACTCTACAGCTGAAGTTTTCTGTCATGTAGGCGGATTAATGACTGGGTACTCCAGGTCCTCAAAACCCCTTTTTTTTTCCACACAGAACTAATTTAACATGGGATTCTTAATGAGAATACAACTTTTCTGTGTAAAGAACCACTGCAACTGCCAAACTTATGCAGACTATACGTCTCATGGAGATCTAGAGACAAACTGAGCCAAGGGCACCAAACCCAGCTACAGGGGTGTGCCTCTCACATGACCACAGGCTATTGCATCTGCTTAGCTAAGCAGAACCTTGTTCTCTGACTCTAATCTGGCAGTGGGGGGTCTTAATAGTGATAAAAGTCAAAGCTGAATTTGGTGTGAAAAAGAAATATCCCATTGCCACAGCCACGCTGGCCCACTGGGCTCCATGGGTATTTTTACTTCTGCTCAGTTGTGAACTGTGCAGCTATGTTTTTGAAAACATCATATGGGAACCTTTAGTAATCACCTGGTGCAAAAATCACAGACAGGGTAAATAGCAAAACATTTTAAGAGACTATTCATTTCAGGGGAGCTTTTTTTTTTTTTTTTTTTTGTCAAGGTCATGTACCATAGAGATTTTAATAACTTGCTTCAGTTGTAAGAGTATGAAAATATTGCACTGAATTTCTTAAAACACTAAACAGGATTTTTTTTTTCCTCAGGGGTTTCTTAATGTTGTAATGGTGAGATACTAAAGCCTATATACTTAAAAATTTATCACATATACAAAATCATATGCAAAGAGATGACTCAGCAAAATTGTATTAAGATGAGTTGCACTATGACCACATGAAACTGCCTATTTTTTTGACTATTCTTCCATCTTGTCCTCAAAACATGGATGGCCTAATTTCTGTGGTGTATCCTAGAGGCAACCACGAAAGCATAGCCCCCTCAGAGTATGAACGAAGCTCAAAAAGACTCCCATTTCAGAGGCTTCACCATCTAAGCAGAAACATGAAATTGAACATTCCTAAATAGTCTTTGTAACTTTTATAGCTTACTTCCTAAAAGGCACCAAAGTGACAGAAAATCCTGGCAAAGTAACACAAATCAAGTTCTCATCAACAGCTGTCAAACCCAAACTTAAAATGGCAAATATTGACTTTTATAAAAAAAGAATAAAACAACTTCAACATCAAGACACTTTGATCCAACAACCAGCCTGACAACATGAATTTTATTCTGCTTGACATGGTCCAGAAACTAGGGTGTACTCTTTGCCTAAAAACAGGGGTTTGTACTTGTCTAGACTTACTTTTTCAGCTGATGTCCCAGCCCAAATCTTTCCTTAGTAGAGATCTGAAATACATCCACAGTTGGCACTAGGGAAAAAGGATATTTTGTTGATATATGAACTTAGAGCAGTAACGACAAACTCGTGACCACATAAGTCTTATTTAAGGACCCTCTTCCATGTTGAGCTTGACTTCAGACCATTACATTGAAGCAACAGCAAGAGCAGACATGTAATCTAAGCATATTAAGAAAGGAATGGTCCTTTTTGGAACAGCAGACAATCTAACTTACAATTTTACAGATGGAACTCTCCCAAATGCATCTCTTCCCACCCATTTTATTTACAAAAATGTATCTTTTTTTTACATATACACTAGGCAAGTAGCAAGCACCATCAGATTAAATGCATCTGGACTGGCAGTTCACCTAACATTTTAAACTTTTTTCCCACGTAAATAGTCTATACAAAGTAGAGTTCCTGTGGCTACGAAGAAAGCCCACACTGAAACTGAATTCATTAGTATCTGGACTTTGCTTCTGAGGGTGTTCTAATACACGACCCAAAACCATCATCTAACTGCCTGATTTGTGAATTCCAGGGGCCAAGGCTTACCCTGAAATTTCCTCAAGGCCTGTCCTAACACTGCTGTATCCATATTCATGTCAGAAATCGCAAATGTACAGGGTAAAGCATGGAAATTAGCTAGCAGCACTGCTAAAATCCTTCAATAACATTTGCTAGAGAGAAGTGGCAGATGGAACCCAGTACTTGTTGAGAGAGCCGCAGGTCCTCAAGGCAGGACAACAGCCAAGCATATTACAAGCACGAACAGACTGCATACCTTGTGTTGCATAAGGTGATAATGACTAAAGTAAAATCAAAAAGAAATGAAAACAAACAATCTGGGGTTTGTTCAAATTTTATTAGAAATGGTAAGTCAGTATTTTGATGTTATTCTGACCACTCAGAAAGCCAGATTTTATTCAGAATATCCACGTTTGTACTTTAATTTTGCTTTAATAGATTTAATTTGATAACAAAATAAAATATATCTCACTTGGTCATGCAATTTAACTTAGCTCAAAGCTCAGTAGTTACCTCTTCTCTAATGTTATTATTCTAATAACATCAAATATAAACTCAACTTTTAAATATAAAATGATGATTTTTTTCAAAAGGGATGACTGATTTCATTAAGTATAATAAGTATATAAGTTCTTTAGAGTGTCAAATTTCAGACACACTGCAGGGGGCTGGTGAAATGGGGAATATTTTAAATGTCATCATACCTATAACCAGCAATCTTAAAACCTGACATCTAGACCAAAATTTTTGTCTAGACTCTACGTTCAGAGGAGACATGCCAATACCTCCACTGGCTGATTCATCCTCTCTGAGACAGGTTTTTAAGGCACGAGGGACAAACTGCCCACACAGACACTACTGAGGCAAGCTATTAACTAGAAGAACTATCTAAAATCAGTATATTACACAGCTACAGGGTGGTACTCATATTCCCCTCTGTGCTTTGGAATGTACTGTGTTCCTGTTTCTCAATCGCTAGAATGCAATATAGGAGAAAAAGATACAGCGTAAAATTCTGGCCCAGTATTCTCAAGAAAACAGAAGAGGAATTCACAGAATTAACACAAAAGATGGTGGATCTTACTGTGCTTTGCTAGAGACATGGCTGCAACAGCAGCTGAGCTCATAAAATCAACGTCAGCAAAGCTCTTGCCTGTGGCCCTGCTCCTGCCTTTCCCAGAGCTCGGGCACTCCCACAAGCAGTCAGCTGCAGCACTGGGAACTGCTTCCCACCTTAACCTTGCCAGTGATGCAGAATGTATATTCTTGTTACTTCTCATTTCTCACTGCACGCTGCTCTACACACTTCACCTTCTCTTATTTGCAGCCCTTCTTCATTTTTTAAATTACATTTTGATAGAAATGTTCTGAATACTAACACTGCTTCCTGCTATGGCAAACGTGTATTTTAAGATTTGTGTATTAACAAAAAGGATTTAAGTAATAAACCACAGACAAAAATACCATAGTCAAGGGGGAAAAAGGATTGGTATAATGAAATGCTTATTTGAATGAACAGAATATAGCTCACAGTTAGAATCGTCAGACAACATCCTATAGAAATAGTTCATTGGGACAGATTTTGCCAAACAAGACTGGAAATATCTATTCATATTCCAGAGGCAGAATTCTCCCACAGATAAAAGCCTGAAATGACAGCCTGTACTGCAAGTCTCCAAGGCTGGGCAAGTTATTACCCAAACTGAGTCTGACTTGCACTGTAAAAATATATCTGAAGTTGGCTCTCACATATGAATGCTTCCAAATCTTCAAAATCAGTTGATTCTTCAAGAACTTGACCATTTTTCTCTCATGAGGAAACTTTACTCACTTAAAAATTCTTTCAAATCCAAAGATTTCCAGAATTCATATACTCATATAGAAATCAGAAGCTGAAAGGGCAATTACCATGGCCTGACTTTTTAAAGCTGAATGAAGAAGGGCATGTTAATGTGCTGCACAGGTCTGTGTATGTCCTCATTATCAGTCATATCTCATCTGTGCAGATGATGTTTGATTTCAAAAATGAGGAAATCACATTAGACACTCCTGATCTTTACTCCTTAACTCTGGTTCTGAGAGGAAGCAGTTGCATCTCAAAGGATATCAGGAAAACAACTTCCCAAAATCAACCTATAATAGTTTAAATTGGATGCCTGTGTCACTAGGAAGGGCCCAGCCATGCCAAATACATGTAAGCGCAATTTCAAATCAACAGGACTACTGTCAGCAGTAGAACTGAGCACATGCAGGGTCCAAGATTTGGTAGTGAGGAAGTGTCTACGCCACGGCTCAGACTGGACACCACACAAGGCACAAGGAGAATACACAGTTGACCAACCTGGACCATTTAGGTACTGTGTAAGTGAACAGTGCAGTCGCACTACTATAGGCTCTGTGCGAATTACATCCCAAGCCACAGCAATCTCCTCCTAGTTTAAGACAAAAAGAAAACAACAGACATCATTAGCTATCGTGACGAACTACTGCTTTTTGTCAGTCTACCTTAGGGTTGCTAAAAACACCATCCATCCATTTACCCAGTTGTTTAGTATCTACTCCAACATTACACCTTAGACGCAGGACAAATTATGGCACGTCAACGCCCCCTGAAGAGCAGTGTCAGACTGTCTCCAGTTCTTGGGTGAGCTCATTTAAACCAAGCAGAGGTTTATACACAACACTCCATGTACAGTACAGGCAGACACATTCCCATCTACCAACAGGTACTGCTTCAAAGCTGAGAAGCAAAGGAGCAAAAAAGATAGAATTGAAATTAGCCCCATAACTAAGGGCTAAGGAACCTTTGCTCCTTAAAACTGGTCTGAATAATTCAGCTATTATGAGATTTTCTTTAAATTTTAGTAAGGCTCAATAACTGTCTTATGTGCTGTGTGGACCTGAAAATACATATCTGTTAAGAAGCTCATGATGCCCTTAAAAGTTCTCATTTTTGTTCTTTATAGAGAGGCCAGGAAGGTGCTGCACAGATGAGGTTAGGAACTGTGAAGCTGAATGACACAACAGCTAGAGAAGCCGTGCTGCCAGTCAACAAACAGCACCACTGCCCCTCTGCCAGTCAAGCCTCTCTCTAGTCAGTGTACAGGAGCACTCCTGACAAAGTCCTCTTCCCTTCAGGACTGCAAGAAGTGCTTTGTCAGTGTACAGGAGCACTCCTGACAAAGTCCTCTTCCCTTCAGGACTGCAAGAAGTGCTTTCACCTGACTCATGTCTAGGTTAACATAAAAATAAGTGTTTCATTTATATTTACTGAAACAGTTACCACTCACAAAAATGTTTGGAAGGAAATACACATGCGGCAAATAAAAGCCTAACATCACATTTTAACAATGTGGTCACAAAAGGAAAGACAGCCTTTCCACCGTGTATCAATCAACAATGTGACACCCACTAGTGAAGATCAAGTCTCCAAAAAAGCGAAGTACCAGCGGTTGTCTAGAGAGTCTGATGTGTAGCGAAATTAAATGGGTATTAATGTTCATGATGTAATTTTGTGATTAGATTACTTACATCAAGAAAGCTAACATCAATATGTAGATCAATATCTACATCATCAATGGCTCCATATTCCCTGAAAGGAAATAATTACATTACATTAGAGCTCTTTAAGATACTCCTCAATCCAGGAGTATTTACAACATGGAAGATTTTATAAAGGATTATCTTTGTCTGCAAAATTAGAACAGTTATAAAACATTTACATAGATTGGATCAATATTCCTAGTGGGTGACCATCTGCTGCACTTAAAAGCTTTTCTCATAGGATCTTTCCTAAGCAATACTTATTCACACACCTAAACAAAAAACTGTTTTCCTTTTCATTTACATTACTTAAGTGGACAATGCTGTAAAAGTACTGTATTTCAAATTTTCACAGATTAGTTCCGGTCACTAGGGTGTTTTTTAACTTCAAAGCTGCATTTCTATGCTTGTTCTCACAGTGCCTTCCATGCTTGTCTATTAAACTTGACTAAGTGTGGAGCAGCAGTTGTGCATAAATCAGTCAGTAAGTCAGTTTTGAAACACTAAAATGTAACTTTCCTACCAAAGTGGCCTCTCAGCTGTGGCAGGGCTGAGCTTGCACCAGGAATCACTTGAGCTCTTGTGAAGTTTGGTGAAGGGAGCCCCTTCCACTGAAACTCAGCAACCCAGTGGTTCTCTCTCGTTGGGGAAAACCCAAGTTCTCTCTCTAGATCAGGTCTGCCCACACATGGCACACACAGGGCAGGTGAACAGCAGGCCAGGGCCGCATTACAGGAGACTTCCCAGCCACCTTTAGAGCTGCTCCAGTGTCACCTCACCCAGAGCTGTGCAGGCATTCGCTGACCTCCTACAGCTCACTGAAAACCTGGCTTTGAAACAGCAAAGCTCTCCACCTACTGAAAGGCTTAGCTACTACCCTACACAACAGTGGCATCAGGTTTTTTGTTCCCTTTCCAGAAGATCCAAACATTGTTATGCTATCTTAAGTAATTTTTATGAATGCAGGCTGATGTTATGCACATAACTGAGACTCAAGAGGCTGTAAACAAGAACAATTTTGTAAATTAAACAGAGGAATGGTTAAACTAATGGAACAGAAATATTAGTGAAGAATGAATAGGCTAAAAATTAGTTTTAACTGTGACATTTCCATAATCACTGAAATCCCTTTGCCCTCACCCCACTACTATCCTAGAAGGTGGATTTTAGACACACGATTCTAACCCTAGTTTTAATTTCCCAAGCTGACATGAGGAGGAAATCATGTTTTATTCCAACACCTGCATCTTATGATCTGCTGTCTACAATGGCTTCATCAACACATCTTGATTTTGAAGCTTCCAGAGGATCTCTGCCCATAAATGAATAAGCAATGTAAAGAGATACGGAAGAGTTTGGATCAGCTAGATGGATCCCTTTCTCAGGGCTTTTGTGGCCAGATTTCTAAGGGCAGTGGTGAAAAGCGTGCACGTACAGAAACTTCACTTTTACATGTAAAACTGACTCTTGTCAGCAAGAGATTACTGAAAGGAGGGTCAAGTGTCTAGGAAACAGGTATCCACTGTCTATGCCTCTCAGTGGATACCCCTGTCAGACAGACTTCTCTCTTAGAGAAGTGGAGCTGCACAACAAGGATGAAAATGAATGCTTGAAGCTGTGGGGTGTATTTCCAAGAATTTGTAAATATTTTCAGCTGAAAGAGAGTGGATAAAGCATTGAAGTTTTACACATGCCAAAAGCAGCCACAGGTGCCAGTTTCTACTACAGTGAGCTCAAGGGGATCAACGTGTTTCCAGTGAAACAGCTGATTCAATAAACTACATGTATTTAAGTTTTCGAAAGGTTACATATAACATTTCCATTTTAGGAGCTAGAAGGAATTTCATAGTTATCAGTTTAGCAAATAAACATTTATTCATTTCCTAAACCTATATACAGCTACCCAGATTTCAATTCCCCAGGTTCTTGAAGTGTAATAAATTTCCATTTAATTTGAAAAGGTATAGTACGCTGTAGCTGTACGTATGCCCTCTCTTCTTCTTACTTGGTTTGTATGACAACTTTGATATTTTCCTTGCAATACATCTGACAGCTCTGTTACATCTTACCTACTTGTTATTTTCATGGGATTATTAAGATTACGTTGATGAAAAATGAAGTTATAAAATACCTGAGGCATATTAAAATACATATACTACACAGATATGCACTATGGCAGAATCATGTACATTCATATATGCCCAACGCAATTTATGTGTAATTACTCTTAGCAATTTATGTTTAACCAAGGTTCCACTACTTCCCTGTGTAGGATACTTTAGATTCCCACAATTTGAAAACTTCCCTAATCTCTGATCAAACTATAGGTTCTTACTGTCTCTCTCACCATGACAGTACAGAGTATTTGATCACTCATTCTACCTACAAACAGCTCTTCTGAAGAAGAAAAATGGTTATTGTGTCTTCTTCCTCTCTTTTTCTCCTAGAGTAGACAAATCCAATTCCTTCAGTTGTTCCCTAGGGTAAGTACTTATTAAATCTCTTATCATTCCACTTGTTTACCTCCAGGGCAAAATACAGGATATAACAGAAAAGGAGTTTAACAAGGGTTTAAAGAAATGTTAAATAGCAATTTACAACAAAACACAACTGCCTGACTAGAACTGCAAAAGACAATCATGTTTTAGAACAGGGCTGTTCACAGCACAGCTGCTTGTAACCATGCTGAACCACAAAAGAACCCCCCAAAACCCAGCACTGAGGCTGGTTTGCAGTGCTCCCTCCTTTTGTCACACAACATGCAGAAATCACCAGAACAGACTTGTGCTTTGGCAGTCAGGGAATGTCCATATAGAATTCAAAGTCCAAAACATTAAAGGTTCCACAATACAGAAAGGCCAATGCCATACCTGAGAGATACTGCATTAGGTCCATAGATCTCTCTCACTGCTGTTAAATCAGCCTCCAGCTGTGGGTGCTTGTGAAGTTCTCCATCATAGCTAACCTGTTAGGGAAAGAAAAATGTCTTGAGAGTTCTGTATTTCATTTCTGGCACCTGATTTAGACTCTTGAAAGTTCTCTCTGTAAAGTATGTTGCATTAAGATTCCTTAATGCCATACTCAGACGGGACAAGTTGAAGCCCTGAGGCCACCTCATCTGCTAAAGCAGTAAGATTTTCAGAGCAGGCACCTCTGCCTTGAAGAGTTTTGAGGGTTCTCTTCCTGTTTGTGGGAAGAGAAGCTGCAAAGGACTCATCCATCTGTCTTATTTTATCCCAGGGTTTGTTCTGGGACACTTGTGTATTTTAAAAATCTTAAGTAGGATAAGAACCAGATGTCCCCAGTCCTGTCATCCTAGTCCAACCACTACAGCACAAAGGTTTGCTCACTCTCATTTGTTGTTGCACTCTCATATATAGCAGACACAGAATGGCTTGGGCACAAGAGAAGCATGAAAGTATTCTCTATACCCAGCACCTCAGCATCTAAATTACATTTTCAGCTTACTCACTGGTAAGTAAGTAATCTGCCCACCAGTGCAATAGTATGAGATGAAAAAAAAATTAAAAGAACACTTTCCCATTTTAAGTATTACACCAGAGAAGGTATAAAGAAGTACACATCTAAACACTAACCACCATGTTTTGTTTCAAACTCTGTAAGAAAAATGGAAAAACTAATGTTTGCGTTTACACTAAAAATCAAAACTTGTGAGCTGATTTGGTTGGACTGTATGAAGTCAAAATAATTAATATCCCCCCATCTTCTACAAGGTCCAAAATGCCTCTTTGGGCATGTAAAAATCTATTCACCATCTGTCTATTATTACCTTCTTCTCAAGCAGAATGATCCTGACTGTTTGAACCTAAATCTATGTTTTTACAACAATTAGAATGACAGTAATTCCACAGAAGTCAATGAACTCCCTAGATTTGAACAGATTCAGAAATGAGCGTAGGATTTGGTCTGTAGCTTTGACAAGAAAGCAAAGCAGCAGAATGTAAATTATCCCTTTAGACCCACACATCTATATAACCTTGTACAGGAATCCTGAAGAGCATTCTTGGTAGTGCAGAGCCACATCCAGCTGCAGTACTGTTTCTTCCATTTGTACACCCAAATCTGTAGGAAACCAGCGCTATGACACTTTCAGCTCTGATACTTAGGAGATGTGCTTTTCAATTTAATTAAATTTCAGAAGTATTAAAATAATAATCAGATGATCACCTTTTTATATTTGAAAATCAGCAGAGAGTAATTTGATTAGACTTAGACCTAGAATTCTTTAAGTATGAGGCACAGAATTCATCGGCATGGCATGGACATGTAGTTTTCAGAGATACCAATGATATTCATGGCCAGAAGGTTATTAAAAAAGTATCCTTCCTTTGTTTGGGCAGGCATGTTAGAACAATTTTCTAAGTAGAAGAGCACAGGAAGAAAATCGTTACTGTAATTTTTTTTCACTTTAGGTAGGGGGAAACCAATCCTTTTTACATGCTCATTACTCAAGGAAGAATTCTTTAAAGATGCGTAAATAATTGCTGTCCTGCTTCCAAAGGAAGCACACCAATCATTTCACAAATCGTAGCTGTGGTGCACTTCTCACCTTTGTTGGTCCTAAACCAGATTTTTAAATTAGTCTTATGTTTCAGTAACAGTAAAATACAAAAGGAACATTATGCAGAACGCCACACTGTTCAACATAATGTTTTTTCCAATCTATTTTGTCATGGTAAGAGGCTATGAACTCAAAAAGGAAATAAAGCAGTGCTCTGGCAAATTTTAAGACCACAATATGGTGCTTCCCACCCCTAAATTAGTGCCACAGACGTATTGAAGTATGCAGAGGAGGCTGTGAGAGTTTTGTATTTCTGCATTTTCAAGTATGTCTTGTAGTTGAAGCACAAGAGACATGCAGAAAGAGAGCCAAAGGCAGTAGCATTTCTGTTTTCATCTCCTGTTCTTATTTATAAATGTAGAAGACAGAGATTAAAAGCAAGAATTAACAGAGTTACAGAAAAAGTGAATATAAAAGCTAAAAAATCTGGTAACTTTGCTGTGACTGAAAGGTCTATGTTTAGAAAGTCTCCATTTTTAATCTGAGACCTTATTCAGATTATTTGACAAAAGGTTCCTTTTTAAAAGGAGATTAAGCGATTTAGAAACCTAAATCCCATTGAAAATCAATAGGTCTTAGACTAGTGAACCACTTAGCTACTTTAAAGTATTTATCCATTAAATCCTTAGGGAGGATTACAAGCAGGTGTTTAAGGAGTGAATTCAAACATTTAATTTACAAGCAAAAGGTTGCATCTTCTTTATACTGCCCATCAAATGCCATTCCCCATCTTCCATGGGCCTTGTTTCATCACCAGCAGGTCTCTTGTCTTTTCAGCTGTAGCCACTTAGAAATACTAAGAATTATCCTTGACCTCCATCCTTGCCATCTGCATTGCACACAGTTACAGTGGCATCTCTTCCCTCTATTTGTTAAAGTCAGTATTTCTGCCCCCTCTCCCTGTGGGCACGGCAGACACTTGTCTCAAATGAAGGAGCCTGCCTTGCTTGTTCCCCACGTATAAAGTCAAATCTTTTGTCTCCCCGATACACCTGGTGCTCACTAGACAACTCCTACAAACACTCTGCTTGAAAAATGATTGTTCTTTTTTGTCTTTCAAGGGACTTTGCTCATTACCCGATTTCCTATTTATTTTCTGAGTCCTCAGTATTATTTTTTTAACTCTAAATGTTGTTATTAGACTTTTGTCTTTTTGACCATGAAATTTTAAATTAGACATGTCCTTTTCTTCTTCTTTTTAAATACGCTTTCTGTGATGTCTTTTTTTTCCTGTTCACCGCATTTGTTCATGGATATTCTAGATTCAAGACAGTAATAATCAACTGATATTTTATTTTTATTGCAGACCTGATTTTTTTTTTTTTTGCCAGTTACTATTCCTTCAGTTAAACTTATTACCTCATAGACAAGACAATGCAATATAATCTAGTTTCCATTTTAATATAAGGCACTTAAATTCTAACCAGTCTTGTCTATTACACGGCTCTTTTACGCCTTGCAAAATGATGTACTGCTATCTGTGTTCGTCTCTCACAGGCAGTGTTAACATTTATTAAATCATTTGGGCACTGCCAGGCATCCTTCACCAAATGTATCAGCCCTGGTTCAAGAAATAAGCACTCCCAGCTGTTTTCTGCCTTTTCCTTCACCTTGAGGTTACTGCCCTTTCTTCAGAGTTGAAAAATGAAGCTAGTACACGCAACTCATCGCTACAGGACAAGATCTGAAGCTTTTTCCTCTCAGGCAGATTAAAATAAAACACTGCTCTCTGCAGTGAATTATGTGTATGGTCCTCCCCAGCACTCCCCAGCATGGGGCTGTGGGAGTCAGCAGCTGAAGGGAGGCAATTCCTGCAGTTATTTCTAAAGCGAACATGAGTCAATTCCCCATGTTAGCTATTTCAGACAATGAAAATACATTATTTCAGTTCCAGTTTCAACATAACTTTTAATAGCTTTTCAGGGGCATGGGGTTGTTTGTTTGTTTGGGGGTTTTTGTTGGTTTTGCTTTGTTTTTTTTACCGTGAAGCACCTCAACATTCTGTGTGCTAACCCCACCGCACTGTTGGCTCTGCAAGAGAAGAGGCTCAGCGATGTCCTGCCCATCAGCATCCCACGCTCTCTGCACCCACCCACCCTGCTGGCACTGCTGGCGTGCTCCTGCAGCCTTGGCTCTGCACCCAGGGCACGGATGGCTCCAGCCTCGAGGCCGAGGCAAGGCATAACCCTCATAAACAGCAACCGTAATTCGCTAAAATGTTCATCGAAATAAACAGCCTAATAACATAAGTGAGCAATGATTCCTTGGGGCAACACTGGGGCTAAAAAGTAAGAGAAATCTGAATAAATAGACCAGCAGTGTGAAGCACATTGCAAAAGGAAAAGACATGAAAAGGTTTTATTTCCCAATGCACAAGAGAATGTAAGAATTAATTCTGCTGAGGGAACAAGAAGGAAAGACACAAAGCAGTACAATAATCTAAAATATGCAGCATTTTTCAAGGTGAATTTTACTCTAGAGCTCTGAAAAAGAATGGACTATTGCCTAGACCAAAATTGTTTTGTAATAACAATTTTCACCATAAAAATTCAGTGCTATTTACTTTGAAAAATGGCAATTCCCCTGAAGGAAACAGATTTGGATCCAGCCTGACTTCCCATTTGTATTAATAATGGGGTAAGCTTTACAGAGTCAGTTATCTGTTTCCTAGAAGTAAGCAACTAGCTTCTATTTTCAAGCTTTCTGGAGATTTTTTGCTTCTTCCATTTTCATAGCTTTGCAAAAGTAGCAATCTTATTTTGAATATGTTATAATTGTAACTTTGAACACATTCAATATTTATGCCATAAAATGCTATGTACATATATACACATGCCACGCTACTCAACACTGAAAAAAACATAAGAAATTAAGTATTATTATAAATTTGTAATGGAACGAACATAAGAACGTTCAAATATTACTTTCTTGAAACTTGTGCAAAAAATTTCCTGCATTACCTGTCCTCCATAATAAAATTCCTCAGAGTCATTATCTCCTTCAGAGTCTTCTTCAACTGTGCTGCTGTGCCGTGACTCCTTAATGGAAAAGGAAAGTTAACAATGATAAAAGTAATATGTTGACCTTGCATGTGTAACTCTAAATGCAACTAGAGGAATTATGCTTTTACAAATAAGTTCATAGCATCCCTTCCTAAGAGATCTTTTAGTACAATTTTTCCAGATGACCCATTTTAAAAATGATGAAATATTACATGAAAAAAGCACCTAATACAGGGTACATAAAACCACCTTGAATATATGTTGGAGAAGTAATACTCGTGTCGTTACAAATGCAGCACGGTATTTTAAAGAACTGGATAATTCAGCAGATTTTGTGGGGAATACATCACTCTGTGCTTTTGCAAAACAAATAATAACTTTCCCTTCAAAACTGGTTCTGGATGTAGATCTTCTGGTGTGTCAGCAATCTATGACAATTTTATTTTACTTTATTCTCATAATTAAACGCTAATAGTTTCAGGAAATAACCCAAGCCCAAGCATGGAATATCTAATGTTTCCTTCTGAGAAAACCTGACACTCTGCCGCTTAATTATTATTTTTAACAGAAGTTCCATCCTGGTGCCAGGAAAGCTTCAAACAATTTTCTGAGTAGCTCTGCTCTGAGGCAGTGAAAAGTAAGGATTAGAAAGCCCTATGCTTACCTAAGTAAAACCTGCTCCAAATAGGCTGCTTTGTGAATAGTATCAAGTAAGCTCAACTGATCCTGGTACTGACTGCAACTCAGTATGAGATGAAATGTTATATTCCATTTCCCACCACTGGAACCCTTTGTGAGAGCGATTCGTGTTTCCCATAATGCATGTGTTATTTCTATGCCCTAAGCTGACTAGTAGCCCCTAAAGAACACCTGGTAAAATCATCATTCTTCACTTCACCTTGAACATAATGGATTAACTCCTTTTTTCTTATTCGTGTCCTATACAGACATGTCATAATGGAATAGAAATCAGAAATATGAATCAAAAAAGTAGCGGTTACTCCTAAGTTCCACAGCCATAAATGTCTGTACACTTATCACCAATTCCTATGGTCAGATATTGTAATCCCATTTTTCTACCTCTGCCTCTAAATTCCTGCTCTATTCACTGTATGTACATATAGAGCACAAAAGCGTATTTATCCAATCTCATGGAAATTTCTGGCAATGCATAAAAATAATTTTTGCTTCTACTTCACTGAAAATAAATAAAGTAACTTTAGTCTTCTTTGTTTTATAATAAAATTACTTCGGAGGGAAGTCTGTTTCAAAATAGAAATCAACAAACGAAAATTCCACACAAAACTGTCAAATTAGAAGAGTGACAAATCCATCATATCCTAACCAAGCCCTGAACTGTCTAGTCACCAGAAACCATCACTGTTAAGATGCTTTTTAGAAAGGTTTTTTTTTTCAGTACTTTCACATTTAAGTACCTGATTCAACTAGAAACAAAATACAAGCTCAAACTCAGTCCCACAGAAGCTAACTATATTTCAGGCTCTTAAGGAAATGGGTAAATCCTTCCCACACTTGTTTTTCTTATGTTCACAGAGCACGGAATACAATGGTGAGGCAGTAGAAGGAAAGTATTTTCAGCGCAGTTTTTCATCAAATGGCATTTTATCTACTAAAAAAAACGATACACATAGCATCTAGGCATGCTTGCCTCCCCTTTCCAGGATGAGAAACTCAGCACCTGCCCTTAGCAAAGGAAGACTTTAGGTCAAGCACCTGAAGTGCTGACAATGCTCAATCTCCTGCTTGAGGCAGGAGCCTATGTGGCACCTTCTTTGAGGCCATGACACTGTCAAGCCTCAAGTGTAAGATTTCACCTTAGTGCCACTTTCTTAACGACTTGGCAAGACTGGTCAGAGACCGGCCTCTGGCACAGGGCAAGTATCACTGTGCCTGGAAGACCCTAATACTCAGGACTCTGCTTGTGGTGAGAAAATTCCTGCAGAGGTCTAGAGTCTGCAGTGGGACTGCTGCAGGCTATATGAAGAAGCAGTGAGTAGGAAGTAATTGAGATGAGGTCTTACGTGCCAGAGTAGGTTAAAAGGTAATGGAATCACTATCTACTTTTCCAGGAGAGCTGTATGTTTAGGGCCAACAGGGTCTGTAACACTGTTGAGCAAAAAATGAAACACCAAAAACATATTTCTTAGGTTAGGAGGAGAATCTCTATCCCAGCTAAGTGAATCATTGGTTAATCTATTTATGAAACCCAGATAAATATGGTCACCTTTTAAAACATGTAAACATGCACAGACTGAATAAGCACAGTTTGATAGGAAGTCTATGGTAAACATTCATATTCTATTATTTTCTTTTGCTTCTCGAAATAATTTCTGTTAAAATATGCATACAAGAAATACATACCTCTCCATTCTCCCGCTGTAATTTTGACTTTATGGATAAGCAATAGTTGACATCACTGGTTTTTCTTAATTCTTAAAAAAAAAAAAAAAAGGAAAACAAGGAACATATACGTGGAAAAAAAGGTGAAATAGTTTTGCATAGGCAGACTTGGAATTCTTAGTTGCAGCAGTAGAGCAAATAATGAACAAAAAGTTACTTGATACATGAAATGCACCAAAGAGTTTACAATGCAACAGTCTAAAATTAGGAAACCTCTACTTCCCAGAAGACTTTTTTTAAGTGTGAATTGCTACTCAGCTGATCCATCTAGGACATTCGTTTTTCCCAATTCATGATTTACAATTTAGTGTCATTCATTCATTTCACATAATTTATAAAAGAATGAAAAATGAAACCCCTCAGGAAAATAAAATCTTCTATATGAAAGATAGGTTTTTACTCTATTGCAAATTACAGGCTTAATTTCTTTTCAACATAAAGAAATATTTGAAGTAAAACTTATCACAAACTTCTGATGATACTAGAAAGATTTTGTTTGTGTGCTGTTGCAATAACTTCAGTAACATTACTCTTGATTTACATCTGTACAAATGAGTTAGAGACTGAAGATCATACTGGTCCCCCAGTGGAATTCAAAATAATTTTATGTTACGCAAAGAAACACCCTAAAGAATTATAATAATAAAAAATTACAAAGTCAAGTATTACTATCTGAAGAACTGCCAGAATTAAGACTGCTCAGCGCAGTTTCTTCTGCAGCCTGAAATAATCACAGAATTTGTCTGCTAGAATCTAAAATGTCTCCAGGGAGTGTGCACAAATCTTTATTAAATACCGTATAAATGTGCCTATATGTCTGACAAGCTTGTCATGTATCATACCTTTCATGTATCAAGTACTTTTTAAAAATAAGGAAATAATTTATAATTAGAGGGCCCCAAAACCATTAGGAAAAAACAAATTATTTTTCTATAGTTGAATTTAGTGAAACAGCTGAACCATTTCCTGAAATAATTCACCAGAGGCAGCGGCAGTTATAGACTGTTTCATCTGCAAGGGTGAAGATTTAGTGAAGTTTTGAACAAGTGATCATGAAAACTCATTATTGCAAAATGTTAAGCACCTCTGGCTGTATTCAAGGGGAATTGCTCTAGCACAGGCTGCAAGACATTAAAAGCAAAAAATACATTCTGCACACAAATGTGGTGACCCCCAAAAGAAACAACTTATTTTCTTCTATTCTGAAATGTAGGATGACTTACTAGACCAGAGACCAACGAGACCAGAGAAAATAGCAAACCGTACAGCTGAATACTTTAACATCATATCTCACTCTAAGTACAGACAACATCTTGTCTTTCCCCCAAAATTATGAACTGGATAGAACTCTCTGTACATAGGATTACCTGTAGCAATTTGGTGGAAAATTACTGGAATTGGCTCTGTTGTAACTAACACATCTTCATCGTTATCAGAACTGGAAACGTAAGTGTTATCTACGAAAGAAAAACACTTTGCATGGTGAAGTTCCATTGTGCTTTGTCAGCCCCTTCCAACGTTTCCTATCCCAGACTTGTATCACAAGGAACCACTCCCCAGATGTTTAGGGAAGCTGAGCACTATCACTTTCCTGGTGTGTTTGGCTTTTTTCCCCTCAAAATTGTTAACAAAAAGAAAAATATTATAAGTAAGGGAGATTCAGACTCAATCTTTATAAAGCAAAACCATGGACTTTGATGTCATGGCTTGTGTTAATCACACCAAGCACTGCTCTGAACCAACCCACAAGGCTTACAGTGGCCAACTTTTACCAAAATTAATACTTGTTCTATGTTTTTTGCTGTGTCTGACACCAAAACTCAAGCTAGATCTGATATGCAGAGTGAAAGCTGCACTGAGAGCTGGGAGTTAACCAATTATGCAAAATACCTGTGCCTCATTTTGCCTAGTCACATGAAGGTTATTTGAAGCATCTTCTGATCAGTGGATAACCTTTCTTGTCCCCGATTCAGGGAGAAAAGAAATCCCTCCCACTTAACAAAAACAATGGTTTGTATGAGTATTGTATATCTATTTCACCGAATTTTCTTTAAAAATGTAGAAATTAGACTGATGAGTGTGTCTATTGGGGGTTTTTTGGTTTGGTTTCTTTTTTTGCTTTCCAACCAAATGTTTACTAACAAAAACCAAGAAGCAGCAGGGTTTTCTGTGCTATCTGCGGGATCTAATTTTGCATGTATTGCTGAACTGCTTATAAAAGTAATGATACTTTGTTTTCCTATGATCTAGGCTGAGTTGAAACCTATGGTCTAGAGCAGAAAGGCTGACAATTCAGGTAATCACAGACAGAGTTATAAATAAGAGAACTGGAAGAAGGATTTATGTATTACAGTTTTGAACACTTTGGTCCCACAGCAGCAACGTGTATGAAATCACATGCAATTTTAAGCATCCTGCTGTAGCCTCAAAGCTTTTGAGTGATCCCAGAGAAACATCACAGGTGCTAATACTAACCAGGAGGAAAGTTCAGTAGTATCATCCTTTGTATCGCGGCAGTTCTCAGCCACCTTTATCAAGACGGAGCATGGGGCTGTGGCTGTTCCTTGCATGGTGTGCCAGGCTGGGCAGGGCAGCAGCTACACTGCACACACCGACAGGATTTCCTGGCTGCCACCTGAGAAACAGCCTTTCTGCCACGTTCACACACATCTACCAAGTCTGACTGTGTCCCACACCTTCGCCTACTCCCCCTCCTGTGCTGCCCTGCCAGGCAACCTGAGGGATCTGTGGCTGGCTCCACACACATAGGCTGTGTGTGGGCAATGCTGCAGGAGGCCACCACCACTGATACCCAAGCCCTGCAATCCTGTGGGCACAGCAAAACATCAGTCTGTGGCTGCTCAGCTACACACTGGGCACAGGGCCATGTTTTACAGCCATGGCATCGTGTCAACTACGTGGGGTCCCTTCTGTCAACATTCACTCCTTCTCCCACTTTTGTCTGTTGGCAGGAGAGGCTGTGAGCTATAGCCACAGGACAGCTGCATCTCGCCCTCTGCAGGAAGCCCAGCCCTGCCTCTGTTTACATTCTCCACCTTGTTGTCACCATCGTTTCCATGTCTACCTTGCACATGCAACACATGCATATCTGTTTCCCAGTTTGGGGAGTGTAAGTTACTGCTACAGTCTAATGAGCTGAGATAATTGAGGCCATCGTTTGGCTCTAAATATACCTAAAACCACATACATGGAAGGGAAAGAGGAAATCCTTGTCCTATGGCTTACTGCTGTACAGAAAACTAGCAACAGAGTATGTTGTGTGCAGAATAGACATACATATATGGAAAACGGACTGCTCAGCTACAGGTTTTATAGATTTTAATTATATTTTTATATCCATTGTCATTCTTTCTTGGCAGCTGGATAATATGACTTTCACTGCCAAGCTGGTTTTTTTTTTTCCTTTGCTATTTGGCAGCTATTAGGGTTTTTTTTCCTGCCATCAACATGATGAGACTTGAAATTAAGATAATGGCTTTGATTTGTTTTCTTCAACAACTCATTTTTTACATTTGACACCTAGGAACACCTATCCTCCTTGCTGGAGGACATAGTACTGGGACCTAGCAGAGGGATGCAGCAAACTACTTGTTGCCAAACTGGTTGTCTCCATCTCTGCTGCAATCTATTGAGGTCTAAGAAAGGCGTGTAACCTACAAATCACTAGGATAAAAGACTACAGCAGTTCTACAAGTTTCTGTCAGCTAACACAAATCATTCTGAACACAAATTCATTAGCAAAATGCTTGCTGCTCTGCTGGTTCCCACCGGAGTCATGATACACTCATATTAGTGGGACTTCAGTCTCCTCATTGACGTTTTATTCTATAACTGCTCCTTAGAAAGATTATTTTCCCCAGTTGTGTCAATGTTATGAGAAAATTCTTACAGGGATACTTTGCTGAAACTCATTATCTGACTCTAAGCTTTCCAGTTATGTTTTCACAACTCCGGCAATGGATATGTAACTTTCAGACATTACTGTCTCAACACTATTCCTGCTAAGTCCTCTGTGTGCCTTTGTGAGCACATTTTCAGCTTTCACTCTCAAATACGAAACTTTCAAACATCTGCCATTATTGAAAGTTGTCATGTCACATTATGGTTTCCATAGGTACGATTTAAAACTCAGCTGCTTGTATTTGATACTTCAACAAGTAATTCAGCAACAACTACACACTGTTGTGAATACCAAAGTGATGATGCTGCATACATTACAGCAAAGCAGGCTGTGGGAGTATGTATACTACCCAAGGCTCTTCTTTTAGTATCCAAAATCTACTTTTGGTGGCATCGTTTTAGCTGAATTACATCACTTGTAGAGCGGGCTAATCTCTTCTATTTTCATATATTTATTGCATGCATTAGCAATTTCTCTGATGATCAACTCTGACAGCCTTGTCTTGGATTTACAAATCTGATTCACTCCGTATTACACAGTCTTAATCTACACAGGATACAAGTTTGCTGTAACTATGCATTAATGGACTTAAACCTTAATCTGCAAAGGTTTATCCTGTGAGAAATTCAATTTGAGCACGTGCTGCTCTGAACTCTATCAGCTTGCAGCACTACTTGAAGAACACCTTCCATTTGAGGACATCAGCAAAGAGCTTCCCACCCTTGACACCATCACAGCCTGACATGTCCCTGAAATCCTCCTTAAGATATGTGTCAGTCAAGGGAGACACAGCCAGCAGTAACGTTAGGTTAGAAATTTAGGACAAAAGCCGGCGACAAAGAATCAGGGTCACCGAGTCAAAATGAGTGTTTTATGGTCAAAGCTGCAAAACGGCAAAAAGTCCTTATCATTCCCAACACACTGAACATCTCATGATAAGGCACATATATATCCTGCAAAAGCCTGAGATGTGAACGAAATCAGCTCTCCTGAAAGGCTGGATTTTGATCAGTGAACATGTACTGGTTTACTCTCTGCTCCAAGCTAACTACAGTGTGAAATGTTCAAATGCTATCTGCCTTCAAAATATGGGGTGTGATGGCACAGAATAGTCATAAGGCTTTAGGGACACTAAAGTCACTACAGGCTTGGAGGCTGAAAATAAAACCCAGAAGGAAATTATGAGGTCTATCAGACAGAAGAGTTTGCCAGGAAATGAGCTCTCGTGTGCTGTGCAAGGAACTGCTGCTGGTTCACTGCTTCAGATTACCATTTACCAAGGCTGAATTATACTCCCTTTAGAGGTTCCCAGAGGTTAAATTTTGTGATATTTAATGGAAGAAACTGCTAATACTTCCTTCAACTATTTGTTCCTCCATTCACTGTCAGCTCAATGCAGTATTCATATTCAGTAAATCCATTTATCACTGGTATGACCGTGCATTTTATGAATCTCAGTTTCTCCCATTTCTACATGTTGAATAGACTAGTATCATTATCCTCCACAGTTTTTACGGGTTAAAAAAATAAATCTAATAAGGGTTGTTAGCATTCTTTCACAGAATCCATTCTTTTTAGCACCACCGTTGATTTTCTTCTCTATCTACTTCAAACACTGGTGTTTTGATCGGAATCTGCTGCTTATCAGTGAAGAAGATCAAAGTCACACTTCTTGAGGGCTTCTAAGAGAAATAATGTTTCCTCAAGAAACATTTCAGAAAAGCTACAGATAGGGATCAAAAAATGACAGAGGGTTTCACATTCATGGTACTTTGTTAAATAATCACAGGTGCACAATGTGGGGCAGTCCAAGAGTACAATCATAAACCTTTATTTGCACAGCACCTGTCATCCCTGCTTCCCTCTTCTGCTTCTGATAGCCTGTGCAGCCTGAGCTACCTGTGCAGTGTCTTTGTGAAGGAAATTGGGGAAATCGGCTCCCTGAAAACTTGCTTTTGTTCTTACCTGCTTCTGTTTCCTATGAGTAACACCCCTTGTCAAGACTGGCCACGCGGGTAGCAAATACCTTTGCCAACCCAGCTCAAAGTAGGGAAGGGAGGTGAACTGACAGCTGGGAACACTTCTGCAAGCCAACACTACCAAAGAGTTCCAACTGACCCAGAGGCACCAGAGCAGGGTCTGCAGGCTTAACTTGGAAAACACAAGCAGCCTCATTAAAGTCTCAAGCACAAGTGCCCTGCTGGCCCTGCGCCAGCCTGCTCAGGCTCTTGAAAGATCAAGCTTTATCTACCATGCCAAAGAGAAGCTGGGCACTTTCTCACTCCTATCCCTGTTGGCTCCAGCACCCCAAGCTACAGTCTATCTAAACTCGTGAACCTGTGTTCTCACCCTGACCCAGCTGATAAATGATGCCTGGAAAGGAGAAGTGACTGTGAAAATAATTTTACCTAATGGAAAATGATTAGTACAAGATGCACCTGGAAGACATTAACACCCTTTCAGGTATTATGATTTGAATATAGCAAATTGTGGTAACATGTATACATGTGTCATGGGCAAGAATATTCAACTGTACCTGGGTAATCCTCAGAGACATGCACTGAATAGGACACACTGTAAAAAAGAAAAAAAAAACCAACAAAATTAGAAACAACAACATAACTGCTGGCACAACATTTTTTCCTGCTCCTGTATTATTTTATGCTTATTTATAGCTTCCTGACAGTTTTCAGAACAGAAAGTAACATCTATTTTGATGGCTTTTGAAGTGCTTAGCTGAAAATAAAAAGTGTCATGCTCATTTTGAAAGCTTACTTTGCTAAATTGGCACATCCTGATTTCAGCATTCTTAAAAGGAGTATCAAGGCTGCATTATATTCCCTTTAGAGTAACATTTCACAATATGTGTACATCTGACTGAAAAAAGCTCACTCTTTGAACACCAGAACTAGAGAACTAGTAAAGCCCAGTTTTTCCTCTATCTGGTTTTTATACTTGACTCAGGACTCAGCAGGAGGCCTTTGTCATTGTTACACATTGCTGTTAGTTTCAGCAAAGGCTCCAGATGTCTTGGGCTCCTTCTTTACATCAAAACTCTGTATTTTACGTAGTATCTGTACTTTTTTGTCAAGCTGTGTTCAAATTAAAATTTGAGAGAGCCACAGCCACACTGAAGAGCAGCTTCACTATGTGGATTCCCTGAATCTGTTTCATCAGAAAACAGTCATTCAAAAGCACCATCCTGGTTCTGCAGCTCAGTTCACATCTGCTTTCCCTATTTTCCAGTGAGATCTTCACTACACTCGCTGCTGAGAGCAGGACAAATGGGTGTTATGTTTTGCTTGTTATCTAACTACTCACCAAATCCTTCTGGTTTTAAGTTTAGCGTACCTCTTAATCTTGCATGAAAAACATTCAACTATGAAGCACACTGAAAGGTTTCTGTTGTGTAATTCTCTGTATGTTGTGTCACCTTACACATTTAAACAATATATGGTGTGGGTTCATGTCTGTAGTGAGTTAAGCCAAAGCAGGATAGTACAGACCTCTTAAGAAATTTTGGTACGTATTGCACTTGCTGAAAAATTGTTGAAAACTGGTTCAGATGATCTTTCTAAATGACATGAATACAACTTCCATGTAGACAAGAAACTGAAGCCAAGTATGATTTTTAATGTTTCTCTCTCAAGGGTTTCCATTAAATGAGTTCCACTTTCACAATCCAGTGACTGTAAGAGGCAATCATTATGAAAAAGTATGTCCCTCACACTTGCTTCCGCAAGTCGATCTATTAACACGCAGCTCTGTCACCTGGTTTTGCACACCATCAATTCTAGAATATTTTATGTATTGTTTCACTAAGACACAAAGATGCCTGTTTCTTCAACAGCTGCAAATGTTCTCATAAATGGAAGCAGAAGGAGCATTTATTACAGCTGACCATGGATTTTGCCACACAACTGCTGATTAAAATCTCATCACTGTACAAATTCAACATTTCAGGACTTTTCTGTTTTAATTATGTTTTAGGCATTTTGAATAAGCAGCATCTGTATCCCCTCATCTTATTTTCCCTAAGGACTGCGTTATTTAAATCTAATAAGTGGTCATCATGTAAAATATCACTGTTTTAAATAAGGAAATATTCCAAAATAAGGAAATTGCGTATCTCAGTGCAGTCATGTATAGAGAATTTTGCTCTGTGATGCAGAAAAAAAAAAGAATACCCCCAAAAATTCCTGAGAGCTTAACTGCATGCCTGTTCTCACCAAACTCCATCTTCTAGAAATGTAACCACAACATGTTTGTAGCCATGACTTCTTCCTTCTATTACTGAAAGAGGTACTTCTGCCTTACTCTTTTAGACTGGCTGCTTGTACACCTCTTTACTGCCTCCAGAATTTCTGTGTATGGGTTTGTTCTAATATGGAGAACAAGAAACAGGGGCTGTTTCACAACTTCCATGAGTGCAGATACTCAAAATTGAGCTGGGTAAGGACCTCAGCAACCTAACACAACTTTGAAGCTGGATTTGATTTCAAAGTTAACTTCTGCTTAGTTGATGTGTACATGTGCAGAAACCTGACGGAACTGAGTTTTCTCTTCCTTTTTCTTCATCATGTGGTTATCTCTGCCAGCAGCAGCTGTGGTGCTGCAAAACACAAACTAATAACCAAACAATATACCGTTTGTCTTGTGAGGTGGAGTAAATTAAAAGGTTAATGAAAATGCAAGTTAGGAATAGTCTCAAACCTGACTGTTCAAACTCAGGATCTGATCCAGGGCCCAGTGAATCCAGCAATAGGGAGAGTAAATGCCCTCCACCTCCCCCAGAGAGAGGTGGTAGTGCTTTGCTTCAGCTTGTCATCTTGTGTTAGTCATGTGTGAACCACAGAAGCAAAATGTGGAAATAAAACTACTGAGCAAAACAAAACTTGGATTTTTATCTCAGCTCGCCTCTGTGATTGTCACACATGGTCACCCTTTGGCAGATTTTTCTGCTCTCAGGATAAACTGCTTCCTACTGCCTGCACACCTGATTTGTCAGAGAACAAGATATACCAGGCGAACAAGGGCCTCCAAGGGTTCCTTGTTCTCCAGCCACCCATGCATTTTCCCACTGACTTTAACAAGATTTAGAGCCAAGCCACAAACACAAGACCATGATGACTTACAGCACCTTAAACAGCACAGACTTCAGTGAAGATGCAGATGTTCAACATCTCTCAGTGTCAAATCCTCCCAAAGCCAAAGAAAGCCTTTATTGAAGCAGCTTTCTCATTTAAGAACTCAGAAATGCAACTGGAATTAATTTAGGCCTGGCCCTCACATAGAAGTACATGATTATTCCAGTGAATGAAGTGATTTTTCCTTCTGGCAGTGCAGCTCCTCTGTACAACCTCACTGCAGTTACTAAATACAGCTTACAGCGGTATAATTTATTCCTGTTCCCATAAACACATTCACCATTGCTCGTTCAGGTATATTGCTTTAGCTGCAGGAATGGTTAAACTCTTGGGTGTAAACAGAGTCTCCATGATGGAGCTATTTCTGTTTTACTCAGCTAAGGCTCTCTGCAGAAGACATCCTGCAGTACATATGTTTCTCAACCCTTGAGCTTAGAAGAAGTTTCACACTTGAAATGGCCTAGTAAAATTTTTGTTATTTAACAAATAGTAAAATGCTACATGAGAAATTAGTGGGAACTGTCATGTTTTTAATGTTAACTTCTTATTGCTTGTAATAATATTAACATCAACAACCTTGTGGCTTAGTAACAATTTTACTCACAGGGATCTCATTGCAAGAGTTTTCCAATGTGTTTTAACCATAGCTATTCCTTCTACAGAAAAATTATTCTGCAAGAGTTCATCTCCATTGGAGAACTAATTCATCAACTAGATGGGCATGCACCATGTAATTGCTATTTTTCAAATTAATCTTTCCCAACTGAATACAAAATAAGCAGATTAATCTGCATTTGACATTACTACAATTTCTCAAAGCTAGTTAAAAAGGAGTGGAAAGTCTTAACTGATTATATACCAGGCAAAATGTTATCCCCAAACTGCATCTCCAGGGCATAAAAAAAATACTCATGAAAACTGAAAAAGAGAGCAAAGCAAAAGTTACTGCGGCAAAGCCCATTTCATAAAAAACAGTTCAGCCAGCTTCACCTCCTTATATCCATTTGTAAGATTGCTTCCCGAGCCTTGAACTGCAGCTTTACCAATCATTATACAAGCCCCAGGATCAAACATGCATCCTAAAGCCACAACAGTGATGCCGTATCTGGGATGCAGCTTCCCATCAATTCCAGGTTATCTCCGCTCTATGCCACCCATTGTTTCTCTCTAAGAAAGAAATCCTTTAAGCTGAACTTCCAGCTGTTTTGCACAGCAGGAACAGTGTGAAGCATCTGATGCAAGTCTAAGATTTATGCCTGTGGAATAGTTATGACAATTCAACCAGCTCTGTCCCATGGCAACAACTGACTTACTGCCTTATTAAGTGTGGAAATTGTGATCTAGTTTCTATTCCAGTTTCAGTCATCTCTATTAGAGCCAGAGCTCTATGTCCTAAGGTTGTCGCTCGCAAACTTGCTGAAGAAAGAAAACAAGATTTTTTGTCATGTGGAATCTGATGGTAACACCAATCTATAACAAAATACAAAAAAAAAAGAGTAAATAAGACTTAATCATAATACATCTCAAGCTACAGAATTCACAAGGGATTTTGTTTACAATATGCCAAAATCTCAGATCTAGCTCATCAGTGCTGTAATGCAACCAGCACAAAATTTTACACCTCAAGGAGGATACTAAAACTCATCAAAGCAAGCAATGGATAAACTTGAAATATGAAATGCTACTGTGGTATTGATTACATCCCTGGGTTAGCTTTTGAACAAATTGGTGAGAGGAACAAAATATTACTGAAACTGTGATACAAAAAAAAAAAAAAAAAAGCTGGTGACACCTTTGGGCCAAAGGACCTTTCTAGTGATCTACATAATATTTCTGAAAGTACAACATGATACAGACATGATGCTTTTACTCTTTTCTAGGTGAAACGGTAGAAAGGAATACGATCCAGCTGAAAAGGAGTAACTGGTAACTGGAATTGTAGTCTTTCACCACTTACGAGCTATAAACTCACAATATTCACACATTTTCAGCACCTGCACACAGCATGTCCCAGCGGACCAACAGTTCATGACTGTTCTAGAACTATACAGTAAATACTTCCATCTCCAAGTTTTTGTTTTCTTATTTTGAAAATGCTTACAAGTTCTTCAGTGGATTCCTATTACTGACACAGCCTTTAGTCTCCTTTTCTACTTCAATATAACCACCATTTGATCCTGAAACCAGACCATTCGCATTGCTTTACAGAACTGCTTCCAAAAAGCCTTTCACCAGGAACACAAGCCACTCTCAACACTCTCTGTTCTGAGACCCACTTTGATCCACCTTATAACCTGACAACAAATCATATCACAAATACAGGGTAGAAATTATGATTTTCAGAAGGTATACTGTGGGATTGCACCCAAACAAAACCTTCAGATTGCATTTCTGAAATAGGTATCTTTGAAAAAAGTGTCTTGAGAACTGCTAGAAGATGAAGACATTTAGTTATGGACCAGATGAAAAACTAGGTACACTGTTTACACAAAAAAATTGGATTAGCTAACATAAAAAACCTCAATATTTTATTATTTGTAACTGACCTCATGGGAATTAGACTATATGAAGTACAATTCAAAACTAATATTTAAACACACTCCAAAAGACTCTAATGTCAAGTCTTTCTTCCAATTTGTACATAGATTACATGCATGCAAATAACAGCAGAAGAGACAGAACTCAGAAGCAGCGATTTTCTATGGCAAAGAGACAAAAGACAAGTCTTTTAACAACAACTGAAAAATAAGCAAAAAATACTACTGTGTTATGTACAGCTATGACAAAGAAACCTAATAAAACCTCTCAATTTGGTGTTCAATTGCCACAAGTATGAGCGTATGATAAATGTTAGGTTTTTCAACAGATTATGAACAAATAAATTAGCGAGATACTCCACCACTTGGTATGTATGAGTGCTGTGCTGAGAAACACTTCACTACATTTCAATGGAGCTCTTAAAAAAACAATAGAAGTACAGGAAAGATAATCTTGATTTCTGGTCTGCAGCTTTTGAAAGACTATATCCTACTTAGCACACATCAGCTGAAGAAAGTGGTCCACTGAAGCTCCTATTCAGAAGCATACACAGAAATGTGGCAGCATTCTGCATTTTCTTACCTGGCAGATTTTGTAAACAACTGTTGCTGGCATTCACTTTTGTCTTCAGCAAAAAAAAAAAAAATGGAGACTTTTAGAACGTATTTATAAGTATATGTTTACAATTATATCACACAAGTTTTATTCTGTTTCATCACTAAAAGGGTGATTTGGCATTGGAACAGACTTCCCAGGCAAGTGGTGGAGTCACCATCCTTGGAAGTATTCAAAAGGCACACGGATGTGGCACTTAGGAATAGAGTTTAGTGGTGAATGTAGAGGTGATGTGTTCAGAGTTGAGCCTGATGATCTCAGAGGCCTTTTCAAACCTCAGCTATGCTATTGTTCTATTACCTATCACAGAATCACTGAATGGGTCAGACTAGAGGGGATCACAATGGGTCATCTGGTCCAACCTCCCTGGCCAAGCAGGATCACGCCTAAGTACACGGCACAGGATTGTGTCCAGACAGTTCTCAAGTATCTCCTTTATAGGAGACTAGACAGCCTGTCTGGGCAACCTGTTTCAGTTCCTGCCTGGTCACCCACACAGAAAAGATCTTCCTCACGTTCAGGTGGAATTTCTGTGCATCACTCACTGCCCCGTTGTCTCTTGTTCCTCGGCACCACCGAGCAGAGCCTCTGACCCCTCCCTGCAGGCACTGAGACATCGATGGGTCCCTTCTCTGTGTCTCTTCTCCAGGCTGAACAGACCCAGCTCTCTCATAAGAGACAGAGAAACTCCAGTCACTTGATCTTACTGCTCTCCACTGGACCCGCTCCAGGAGTTCTGTGTCTCTGTTGTACTGAAGAGCACAGGACTCAGCACAGCTCTCCAGATGTGCCTCACCAGGGCTGAGTAGAGGGGCAGGGTCGCCTCCCTCTCCCTGCTGGCATTGCTCTTCCTAATGCAGCCCAGGTTACCATTGTCCTTCTTGGCTACAAGGACACGCTGCTGGCTCATGGACACCAGGCCCCCCAGGTCCTTCTCTGCAGAGCTGCTTTCCAGCAGGTCAGTCCCTGGCCTGTGCTGATGCCTGGGGTTATTCCTCCCCCAGCTGCAGGACCCTGCATTGGTCTCTGCTTTATTTCAGACTGTTCTTCTCTGCCCATCTCTGCAGCCTGTCAAGGTCCCTCTGAAGGGCTGCACAGCTCTCTGGGGTATTGGCCACTCCTCCCAGATCTGTGTCATCAGCAGACGTGCTAAGGAGGTATCTGCCCTTCCTCCAAGCCACTGATGAAGTTAGATGATACTGGGCCCTGTACTAACCCCTGGAGTACACCACTAGTGACAAGACCGTGGGTCACTGGTTACAGCCCTCTGGGATCAGCTGTTCAGCCAGCTCTCAATCCACCTCGCTCTTCTCTCATCCTGTCCACTCTTCCTGAGCTTGCCATGAGGGTATTGTGAGAGACAGTGACCACAGCCTTGCTAAAGTTGAGGGAAACAATATAAAAAGTTCACAAAACTTAGTGAATCCATGAATACTATCAGCCAATACAAATCAGTACGTGCTGCACTCCATTCACTCACGATACAATACAGTCTCAGTAATGTGACATAACCATAAATAGAACGAACTAAAGGCTTCAGTTGCACAAAACACTAAGCACAAAGAGACGCGTATCTCCAAACACACTGACAGATAAACAGTGTTAGAATTATAACAGCTAGAAATATATGAGAGCCTATCTTATAACATGCTTCTGGAAATAAAAATTTGCATAAAGTTTTTTAAAATACAAGTAATTAATACAGGCGTGTGCTCTTTCACATGGGGAAACAACTACTGAAGCACAGGACTTTCACCTTTTTTAAAGCAGTGATTTTAAAACTCATGCCATTAAACAGAATAACGATTAGTGAAAAACAGCTTTATCTTCTGGGACAAAGTATCAGAAGCCACAAATGAGACAAAAATTAAAAGGAGGTGGGCTTGGGTTTTCACACATATATTTACACAGCTATGTAAAAAGTGACTGTCAGTCAAGTGCAACAAGAATAATCTCACAATATTAAAGATTGATTTATTTTCTTTTACATAATTTGGAACTAGAACTAAATCCCACTGAAGTCCAAGGGAGACTTTAGTACTTGTCAAAGAAGATTATAGGCAAGTTGCACAGAAAATAAAAGACTTCTGACCCCCTACAACATTTCTGTTATTTTCTAGAAACAAGTACTTCATTGCTTTGCTAGAAATTTCAGTACATATTCCAAAGGGTGCATATCTTTTTGAGCACTTTTTTCCCCCGTTTTTTCTTAATATTTGCATCTGGCTACACAACTGGACTGCCAAACATTTCACATCCACTCCATTTTCTAGATTCTTTATTAAAGCAATCTTCATGAATTTCTAAACAATTTTTGAAGCACCCTTTAAAATGTTTTGAATGTACATGTCTGCATCTCAGTTAATTTTTTTACAGATATTCAGGCCACTTTAGATCTCCTGGAACACCAATGAGTTTCTGTACTCCTTGTGATCCGACAACTGATGACCCAGCGTTAGTCACAGCTATTTTTTGCTGCTAGATATAGACAGATGGCTGTAAAGAATTGAAATTTGTGCACAAGCCCCTTTCACAATACATCGTAACTTCCCATGATGCAGCAGCAATTATTCGGAAAATAATAACAAGTGTTTCTGAGTAATCTTTTCCTCTGGATGATGGAGAACGTGCGTGTGTGATGACATATGAAAAGTCCCAGGCACATCTATTGATGACAGATACTCCAAAGAGAGATGAGCAGTGTCAGTGCGTCAGAAATGGCACTGCTTTTGTTTCTTGACATTACCTGGGGGTACAGAGGCGCTGAGTCAAAATTATTATAGCTTGCATTTGTCACTAAGAATAATTGAGCTACTGGTCCTCTCATGAAACTGAAGTGCACCTGAATCAAATGGGGAAGGTTACTCATAAAGCCCTGCTTGATTTAGCACGTCATTCAAATAAAGGGGACATGGAAAACTGCAGCTCAAACATTTCCCTTTAGCAAAGCTTCCAATGAAAAAGGCACAAAAACTTGTAGTAAACACGTCAAAGTCTACAGGATCGATAATTTCTCTAGCAAACATGAGGGCACTTCTGAAAGTAAAATTAGCAAATCAGGAACACTTGGGGGTGGGGAGGGGGGAAATGCATGTGCTGTGTGTCACTCTGGAAAGACTTACATCCAAGTACTTCTACGTGTGCAAAACCAGGTTCTCCACAACCAGACTGCACCAGAATCTGACCATTTCACTAAAGCCTCCTGTTTGTCAAGCTGCCATGTTTGGCAGGTGCAGCTCCCTCCTGTCAACATGCATACATTCTATACTTCTCACCTGTATTTTTCTTTCTCTCCACTGATCCTGTGGGTTTGAATTCTCCCTGTCTATTCTCCATTAGCTCTTCATCCAATTTCCTTCTTCCCCAGGAAACAGAGCACTAAAAAACCTCAGGACAGTCACCTCCTGCCCCAGTAGCCAGAGCAGCACATAGTATCATGTGCCTTTGGCCACCTTATTTACATTATGGGCTCCATTTTCTTCCACCACGTGCTTTCTAGAGGTTGATTTTGTTTTAGTTTGGGTTTTTGGGGGATTTTGGAGGGTTTTTTGGTGCTGTTCATGGTTTTGTGGGTGGCTTTTTGGGGGGTGGGTTTAAAGAAAAAAAGTTTATTCTCTCTTTAGCTTCCATCTTTCAATTTTGGAGCACTGCTGTAAGAAGACACTGTGATATGCTCTTTTTGAAGCCAGTTAAGAGTTAAGTTATTTTAAAGTTATTTTAAAGGGTGTGATCCACATTGTTATTACTAGATGGTTGTTTTGAGGCTCCTGTGGCTCTAATTCAAGTAATTGGATTTGTAATTCAGATCGACTGAAGAGTAACATCTTGTCCAGCCCCTGTACAAAGCCTTTGTGTTATTTTTCAAAACCAAAACAAAAGGACACAAAGAGAAACAACCACAAACTCAAAGCAGAGACACAAGGTGAACTGCAAACTGAACAGTAGCAGCTATCCAAGAAGAAAGAAGCTTGACATAAGAAATCTTACCTGATAATTTTATAATTTCAGCATCTCAGCAGCTATGACAACCAAAAATTAAGCCCATATAAGTCCCTGGAGATACTCACTGTTTAGCTTCATTATATCCCTAACAAGCGGAAGGGCTCCTTTCCTTTGCATGCAGTACTCAGAAAAGGAGGAAAGTTTTAGGCACTATTTTTCGACCACTCTGCACATTCATTAATTAGTTGGCATTTTGCTTGTTTATCTAATGAGGTGTGCAATAGGCACTGCTGTGCAGGGAAAAAGTAACAAATTTAAATACTCTTTCTCATCCATTCTTTGATATATCTCAAAAAGAGGACTCAAATTTTTTCCCTTCCCCCTAAAATCAGGCCTGAATACTTCTTGGTACAGCCGAAATACCATATTTATGAAGTAAAATTATTCTTTGCTCTGTTTTCCATACTCGCAGCTTCCATTATCCTTAGTTCAAATTTAATATATAACTTCCAAATATAGTATTTGAATGTCAAACTCTTGCTTTTAAAACTATTCTAAACCAAAACTGTACATATTCAACGTGACAAAATCCCACAGAGCAAGATTTTTAATACATGTTACCTGTGAAATTGCCCATAGCAGTTTATTTATGCCAATATAATCCATTCACATAATTCAGGACCACTGGCATAGCTACAGACAGTTATTTATCTATTGCTTACAGGTACACAGAGTCCCATCTTCATTAAGGTGAAGTCCAGCACCTCTGAAAATGACTAGATTCTACAGTACTGACCAATATCCTGCACACATGTAAATCCAAGGCAACAGCTACTGCTCCTGCACACAGATGCAAGGACTGCTTGCAAACCTGAATGGTTGGCTCATCCTCCTGTCCCATTACACTAGCATGGTCAAAACCTTTCTGTTTTCTGTGGTTAGAGACACAAGAGGACTTGCTACATGGCTGGGCCAATGCCAGTGGGGTTTGCCTCCTCTGCCCAAAAGATCCAAGAATTACAGAGATGAAAGGTGCAGCATGAAAAGCAGAGTAGGTCATTCCTCACACCTAGAGCCTCACTGGGATACCTATCTCTGCCACTACATGATGGTCATGGAAGAGCATGCACTCACAAACACCAAATAAAATGGAAAACTCAGTATGAGGTGACAAGAAAACATTTTTTATTCCTATCTTTTCAGGTATGAGAGTTTCAGTCTGAGGGCATAGGCACACTTCTAGTAACTATTTAGTCCTGGTGTGCTTAAAATCAGAAAGATGTCAGAAAACTGAGAGAAATACAGCAATTAGCAAGAAACAATCACAAATCTGGAATAATGGCCAGTGATCAAAAATATTTATGTTGGTTCAGACAGCCAGGTGTACAGAGTATGGCAAATCAATGAGCAAGCAAGGTAGGAAACGTGGTGACCGCTTCAACATGTTTTGCAGAGTGCCAGCATGAAAATGGGTAATTTTTACACAACGGCCCATGGGAAAATGGCAAGCCATATCCATGTGAAATTAAGGAGAAAGTGTAACTTGACTGAGTATCCGAAATGGAGAACCCCATTAAACACTGAGTTAGTCTTCCACGGAATGGGTAGAGAGCTAATCACAATAACTTAAAGCCAGGATGGAGAAGGAATTTAAGAAAAATTAATGGAAAAATTTTGCATTGGCAAGGTTACTAACAACTGTGTTTCTTATTGCTAATTTCCATGAGTAAAATGTTAATGAGCAAAATGTTACCTCCCTTTCTCACTAGTAGCTCAGAGAGCAAAATTGTAGGTTAAATACAACATTGACAACTCTCAATGTGCCTCAAGGAAAAAATTCAAAGCATAACCCAGTACTATATTTCAATAGGGTGCAGAATAACAGCAGCAGGGAATCTCAGTTCAAGAGCTTTTTATACATTTGAAGTGGCAGCATTGGCGAGGATCTGAAACAGTTCTTCCACCTTCTCACGAATTTGAGCTAATCCTGAATACCACACAATCTGTTTCTTCTTCATGACAGAAAGCAATAGGAAGCATATGGAACTTTTTTTTTTATTATTATTATTTAGGTATATTTAGTAGCAGCTCATCTAATAAAGAACAATTTTAATTATAAGGCTGTTCTTGAGCCAAACATTGCTTCAAGATGCATGACTGTTCATAGAATATTAATTTTATACTAAACCCAAAACCACTGTATTTGAATACTTCCTGGCAGACATTCCTACAGAAAATGCTAAGCAAACTATAGAACAAAAAACAACAGATAACATTAGTACCCTACCCCAACCTGTAGTTAAGATTTTAAATACCATTTTAATTTGTAAAGATAAAATTAAAAAACCCTCTACCAGTCTTAATTAGATCCCTGTCTTCTCAAAAATCTAATTACATGTCAGATGAAGCACTGGTTTAGGAAGCCCCTGTATTCTTGCAAAGGCAGAGATAGTTCTATTCCCAGCTGTGTCTTGTTATATGCCTCCCAGCAAGAAAAAATGCACACTTTCTCAAAAAGCAATCCATAACTACAAAGCTTTATAGTCACTGATTTACCTTTCAAGTTTGCTGAACCACTACATCTCCAAGAGAAATCAGCAGGAACCATTGAAGAAAAGGGCTTAGAGTCAAGATTTTAAAAATAATTAGCCAACAATAATTGTGCAGAAATGCCATTTAGAAAACTAAACTGATTATATTCCCTTGAAAATACCATCAGTATATATCTGCCATTTTAGATAATGCAATGTATTCACCAAGGTATAAAAATTTCCATTCTGTTGCAGATTTCGGTAGAAATTTAGGTATCTTAAAAGGGATCTGGCTACCTAAGTACCTTTTATGAGGCCATCATTTAAATACCTTTGAGAAAATGGCAAAACAGGACTCATGCTAAGATACTCAAAATTGGTACATGCTTTTCAAAACACACAATGAAATCCTGGTCCCATGAAAACTCACAGGCAAAACTCCCAGGGAAAAGTGAAGGTTTATCCTTCAGTCAGCTTCTTCATGAGCAAATTTGCAATTGAAAATTATCAAACATGACGTACTCCCTTCAACTCTTCCTTACTCTTTGCTCCGACTGCAATATTTAGCATGGTCACCCACCGAAATTATCACTGAAATTTGGAAAGCATCCAGAAGATGAGAAACAACCTATAAAGCATAAGTTTTGTCATCAGGCATTCTATTATTAAGCATTTCTAGTGTGTTTAGAGAATGAAAGCAAACACAGCTAGAAAACTTCAATCTTCCACTAATATGAAATGAAGACCAGTAAGCCTTTCACTAACACAGGGCTCTTAATCTGAAGATCTCCTCAAAAATAAAGACCGAGCTATGAAGACTTAATGTAGAGAAAAATTACATGGCTTGAAGAGAACAAAACCAATTAACCTACAGAATGAAAGAAGAAAGGATCAAGCACCGAGGAATAACTCCTCCTTCTGGATGTCTCACTGACACCACATACACGTGCAGTGATGAAGGACTGCTCAGCTAGCCGTGGTCCAGACTCCACAGAAAGCATCTGGAAATGGAAACAGTAATGTTTCCAGTAATGCAGCTGCAAGTGCTTGTCATCCTGTTCACTGAGGCCATTCTACAGAGGAACCTAAATATAGAGATTAAAAAAATCTGATTCAGACATCTACATCTTAAAATCTGGGTCAGTTTTACCAAGATACAGGGTGTCATCTCAGGCATGTCAGGACACACAAAACATAGGAACACCAAACTGCAAATAGTTACTAGTAGGAAAGCCCAAACAATATAAGTATCAGCACACGTGAAGATTGTTTTTCAAATTTGAGGCTTGGGGTCTTGAGGGAAGAGAATTCACACAGAAAAACCTCCAGGTAATACTAGCACAAGTGGGTGGGTACACCCCATTTTCATCTCAAAAGAATTCCCCTGGAAAACTTACAAGCAGACAAGCTTGGGTGAAACTGCTCACCTGCTGACAGGACTGTTTATTACAGAGGCACTGATGATGTGAGTCATGCGAGCACCTGATCAATAAACACCTCATACCTCTCTCTCTCTCACAGCCCCCTCAGGTCCTAGCAGGTTACTGCGGAGGCTGTTCCTTCCAGAACAGAAAACCAGGAACTCTGCTGCAGACTGATTATAGTTCACTCCATTTTGAAAGGTCACTCACTTTCCATCATCTGATAGCGTCATTAAGCCCAAAAGAAGTGGTATAACCATTTGAAATTACTGCCTGTGGTGAAATGGAACAGTAAAGCAGTACCACTTATTTGCACCAGCAAAATTAAAAGGAAAAGTAGCAGCCTTCTTTCACAACAGGACACAACTGAAGACCTGAAAAATACAGCAAGATTTTACTGTTTAACAAAATACTTACAGTGATATATTAAGCCACAGGAACTATTACTGTAGGAGAGGCCATGATGTATTAACCAAAACACACTTGAAAACCTTCATCCTATTTTTAAAATATTCTAGACTGTGTGTGACCTGGCCTCATGAAGATTCAGCCACCTCCTGGGGCAGTGCAGTGTTTTCAGCTCCTACTGAGAAGGCTGTGGTAGCATAACGTTATTTAGCACTTTGCAGGCTAAGATCCTCAGTGCTCAAAGGAAAATTCAAACAAAATTTATCCTAAATGACTCAATCAGACCAAAAAGCTTTAATTAACAACATTTAATAACAATGGAGTTTGTAGTAAAAGCAAATAAATTTGAAGCTGTACAAAAAAACCCCCGAAAACCCATACTACAAACAACACCACACAAATCACCAACTATTTCATCCCGAGTTACTCAGATTTAAAACTCTGAGTCAAAGGGAACAGAAATAAATGTTTCCTTCCCTCCTCCCAACTTTTGTAGCTGATGGACCACCAAGGGACACACCTCCTGCTCTTGTTCTCAGCTGCATTCTCTCTGGACCTGTGCACTTGTGGAAACACTATCAAAGGTGCTGGGACAATGCCTTGGTGGGAAAGCCATGGCTGCCCTGCGGGATGGTGGGAAAGCCATCTGTGGGGCACTGCAGGGTACATGTGGCACATGGGAATGCGGCCTGCTGGTAAGCTTCGCAGTGCTGTGTTGTTGGTTGGGCTTGATACTGGAGGTATTTTCCTGGATGGTTCTGCTTTGTAAGTAGGAAACAAATACTCGGCAATGGCACTGAATCGTGTAAGCTCCACAGATAGTCTGTGATAGATAACAAAAGATCTCTTCTATCACAGGTACATGACAGAAACCATCCTTCCTCACAGGACATTCTTCAGTGACAGCAAAACCAGTGTTATCCACAGGGTATCAGTCTTTCACATTGATTGTCTCCTGCCAAATACAGGTACTGGCAATCCCAATAGGTGATTTACTACCTATTTCCCAATAGGTAGGTTGAATGAGTTTTTGCTACAGTTTTTCAAGTCATCAGGTACACAAGCAGAATATTACATCTGCCATCTGCCTACTTTAGCTAGGTATGTCCAACCATGAGTACACTATGCAACGAAAATCCACATAATACAGACAACACAGCTTTGCTCCTCTGCACGCTGCAAAACCCTGCCACTTCTATTTTTCAAAAGAGTAAAAAGGCTCACACGAAAGCAACTGCATTTTCAATAAAATGAAGACTTTGAGCTTTACCTTTGGAACACTCCCTATACATTTTTACCTAACTTGCACTAAGTATCAGGTCACGGCAGCTGATCATGCAATTGCTCCTTCTCAGAACAAAGGGATTTTACTGTCCTCACATTTGCTAAACTGTCTGCAAAGAGAACCAAATATGTAGTAACCAGTTTTATTTTTTTAAACACTTGAAATTTTACTAATGTTATGTCTGTCAATAGCATAAGAGACAATGGGAACAAGAAGTCATTCCTTTGGGAGAAGAGGTATAGCTATAACTCTTATAATTAGGACAATGCAATCATACAAGATTTTACTGAACATGAGCACAATTCCACAGCCAGCATCCTAACTTTGCCAGAAGCTCTACAGCAGCAGTAAAGCCAATGCAGACCTCACAGATGTAGCAATGCTATAGAAAACTGGTAAGCAAAATTGAAAGAAAAAGATAATACAGAGCTAGCTATGCGACTTTAATCTACAGACAAACAAATCCTTTGCTTTATAGAATTTCCTCAGTTTCTTTTGAAAACATTCTTTACAACACAGATCACACTGAAATGTGACAAAGAAAATTGCTCTTGTTTTATATACTTCACTAATGAATCCAGGCTTTAATGAGAAATTATGGTAATTCAAATTCAATCTCTCAAACAATTTGTTGTCCCTCCCCTTCTGTGAATCCACCATGTCATTCTAACTTAATGAACATCAGTAAAATGCATACTACATCTTTCTAATATCAAAACCACTTGCCTCTGAAAATTATAATTAGAAAAAAATGGAATTACTGGGAAATAACTATGTTTCATTTGTTTGTTTTAAAAATAAAAAGCAGATCCTGCAAGACACTACATCCACTTATTGAGTAAGTATAAAATGAACCTAATTTAATTTGATGTACTATTTTTACTATATTAGATCAGAAGAGAAACAAAAATGCAGCATACTGTAAATGTGCCTAATAAAGTAGGCAAACATAGGCAACAACTACTCTTACAACGTATTTCCACTGAGCTGTATTTGTGCAAGCAGAAACTACAGTCTGAACCTAAATCTGAATATGAAGAAAAGGGTACAGCTGATTCAGGTGTACTTGAAGGTCTAGGTGTACAAAGTCTTTAACAAAGGACTCCATTCTTATTTTCAGGGTCATGCAATCACTTCAGTGATATCTGTGGATCTTATGCCCTCAGAAAAACAGAATTCTAAGGCAAAAGTTGTTTTGTCTCTCTATTTTCACCTCTTCTTTCAAAACCACAAACACAAATGAACCTCCTTTCTTAAAGAAAGAACTGAGAACAACATGCCAGCACCTCTTCTGTAACAGAGGGGCAATGAGAGGGTATGCTTTAACCCAAAGAACGTATGGGACTGAAAAGACATGGAGAGTAATATGAACTGGGAATGCCTAGCAATTACGTTTCCAAATAGAGCTCTTCCTAAACCCAATGGGAGCCCTGACATCCATTTCCATAGGGAAAAACTGTTTCCATGTGGTTACAAAGGTTCACAAGAGGATCAGGCAAGGGGGTCTTTCAGTAACTGAAAATCCAGCACAAGAAATGCAAGTAAGCTGTTAGCTCTACGATCCATTAAGAGATCTAGCCAAAGAAGAAGGAAAAAACACATAAAGGAGAAAAATTATAATTTTCCAAATCACTTTGCACTCAAATCACATTAGATTTAAATAAACTGGCACAAGGCTTCAAGAAGTTCAGTTCTGCCTAGGAAAAAATGAAAGTAGAAGTTATTAACAGACAGATAAAAACATATGGAAACAGCCTGATGAGTCAGTACAACTCAGCAGCTGAGGGAAATCTCCACAGCTTTCACACACTAAGGACACCTATGACAAGATCTAGAGCTGAAGCCACTGGTGGCAACATGCAGCTCCCTGGGGGTGGGGAAGCTCTGAAAGGATGTATTGGAAATGGGGACTCTCGGCACTACAGCCCGGCTGCTGGTAAATTGGGTGATCAATTCCATTCACAGTGACACCAGTCAGTGAACGCAGTCCAACAGCCTGGTCTGACCAAGGGTGTCCCAGCAAGCCACAGCTGAGCCACAGAGTTACTGGCGCCGTGGCTGGGGCTGACACCCAACAAAGGGGGTCACTGGGAGTGTTTCCTGCAGCATCTTCCAAACGGCAAGGTTACTGCCGGGGTAGGGCACACTTTACAAAATGCACTTGGGAACTCCTCAAGTCTTGCAATGGTGAGGACCGAAGGTGGGCAAAGGTGGTCTGGAAGGCAACAAAACAGAGGGATAGCGTAATAGCAACAAGCATGGGAAAGCAGGGGGACAGGGGAATAAAAGATGCTGGTCCATCTCATCAGAACAGTTGTTTTCTTGCCCTGCACTTGGTAAGCATGAGCAGCAAGGTGGCCTAGCTGGTGAGCAGGATGGGGGAACAGTCATACAGAGATGTACATGTGTATCGTGCCTATTGGGAATACATGACTAACCTCAATACCAGCTGGACTTAGTGACATCGAGCTGTGTCAGTCGCACCTTTGGCAGGCTACCACAATTAACAACTACCGGCAGACACAGTTTTTGTGCTGGATTTACACAAATAAGTGTCAACTCCTTATGTGAGATCCAAAAAGGACAAACCATACAGCCACCTTGAACCAGCATGGTTCAAGGATATCCTAACTATAATCCTCAGAGCTCACAAACTTCCAAAGATCAGTTATCACAGTAAGTCAGCCCTGGCTGGATGCCAGGTGCCCAACAACGCCTCTCCATCACTCCCCTCCACAAGTGCAGAGGGGAGAGAAAATGTAATGAAAGGTTCATGAGATAAGCACAGGGAGAGATAACTCACCAAACACCATCACCAGCAAAACAGATCCACATTGGAGAAATTAACTGAATTCTATTACTAATCAAAATCAGAGCAGGATAATTAAAATAAAATTAAGAACACCTTCCCTCCACCTCTCCCTCCTTTCTGGGGTCTACGTCCTCCCCCACAGTGGTGCAGGGACACAGGAAATGGGGATTACAGTTAGTTCATCACACGTTGCTCCTGCCGCTGCCCAGGGGGAGGACTCCAGCATGGTGCCTGGTCCAGCACGGGTCCCTCCCATGGCAGATAACTTGAACTTCTTTAACATGAGTCCATCCCATGGGCAACAGCTCTCCACAAACTGCTGCAACAAGAATCACTCTTCCATGGGGTGCAGTCCATCAAGGACAGGCTGCTCCAGTGTGTCCTCCCCCACAGGGTCACAAGTTCTACCAGGAAACCTGCTCCAACGTGGGCTCCCCTCTCCATGGGTCTCCAGGTCCCTGCAAGGACCTTGCTCCTGCAGAGTTCTGCCATGGGGCCACAGCCTCCTCCCAGGCACCTACTTGCTTCACTGCAGGTCTTTTTCACAGGCTGCAGGTGGATCTCTGAATCCCTGAGGTCCTTCACAGGCTGCAGGGGCACAGCAGCCTCACCATGGTCTGTACCACAGGCTGCAGGGGAATCTCAGCTCTGGCCCCTGGAGCACCTCCTGCCCCTCCTTCTCCCCTGGGCTTGGTGTCTGCAGAGTTGTTCCTCTCACATATTCTAACTTCCTTCTTTTCTGGCTGCAACTACATCTGTGCAATAATTTTTTTCTCCCCTTCTTAAATATTACAGGGTGTTAACATCTTTTCTGATAGACGCATCTTTGAGCAGCAGCACATTCATCTTGGAGCCACTTGGCAGTGGCCCTGTTGGACATGGATGAAGCTGCTGCCAGCTTCTCACAGAAGTCACCCCTCTTAGTCTGCCTGCTACCAAAACCTGGTCGTGCAAACACTATACAGAATAACACAGAAATATCTCCAGATATGTGCAAACTTGGTATCTGAGAGTAAATACTAACAAAAGTACAAGGTAGCAAAAGGGAAAAACGTTAATTCAACAGTCACACTGGCTTGCCAGAAAAACATGTTTTGGGTGATAAATACTAGTTTGGGGGTGAGAAATACTAGTTTGTGGTTGTAGGTTTGTTTTTTACATTCCTCTGAGCCATCAGCTTCTTTGAAGAGCTTAAAGGAATGAAAGTGTGGTCTAGTGAGAACCAATGAGGATGAAGTCTGTGCTTTGCAGATCGATTTGATTTACTCCTTTACATGGCTTTGAGCCTCAAGTTTCCTCTTTCCCTTCTGCAAAATGCTTTGACAATGACAGATAAAATCCCTATGTTTGTTACACATTACATTAAAGCCTTACACTTCAAAATAAGATACAAACTAAAAGTAGGTTAGTGCTCAAATTCTCAGATGGCAAATGGCAGCATCCCCAGACATCCCAGCTGATTATATTCTCAAACCAAGAGGTCACCTCATTATTTAGCTGATGTTAACTTTTCACTTGTGACAGATGACTTCTAAAAAATTTCTTGAAAGCTGCGATATGTCAGTCTACATCTCCAAAAGTAACAGATGTCCCTGGCCATATCCGACAGAGCTGAGGCCAAGCTGGCAAGCAGGCCCTGTCCTGGCAAACCCATCATGTCACTGCCAGTGGACTGGGTAGTGCTTGTGGAGGGGCCTGGGACATCAGTCTCTGCTGAGGATCTACCCCAGTGTCATCTAAGCAGATTCATATCCCAGCAACTTGACAGTCCTCAGGTCAGCCTTGTCATACAGCTGCCACAGTGGGAGCCACACCTGAGCTGACTGTGAATTCTGTACTGTTTGTGTTGGTTGCTTCTTCTTGTGGTTCTTCGCAGTGGTTCCAAAGGAAATAAAATCTGTGGAAGCAGGATCAGACCTCTTGCGTAGTAGATCAATTGACACACAGTATGCCTGAAGATCGACATTTCTCCTAAAGTCTGTTGCAAAGTAAAAATACCTCTTCTTGATGACTCATTTTCCACACTGAGAAACATCCGTGGGTGGGAGAAAAGAAATGAAGCAATTCTATTTTTCTCCTTCTGTCACTATTGTAGCAGCTCTCAACTCGAGCATGAAATATAATTGAAGCACTTGCAAGATGTTTCCAGCAAGTGAACTGCACTGTTTTGTTACCTCTTTGTCATAATTTTTATCCAGAATTATATTATATTAAAACCATTTCAGCACTGTGGTGCTCACCCTCAGAATATGACCTTCCAAGCAGAGGCAGAAGTAGGGGTTTTTACTGCATAACCTACACAAATGTATGGTATGTTATTTGAAAAAACTCTTTGCTGTTAGTGTTTTGAATCCAGTCACGCCTCAGTTAAGTTAGGATGCAAGTCCCTGTGAATTTAATGAGAATATATTTATCCCACAGGATTAGACTACACAGCAGCCTCTCAGAGTAAAGAGTGACTCAGAAAACCTCTCTAACGTTGCTGGACTCTGAAATTCCACAGAGCTCAGCAAGGCCCTTCTCCTGTCCTAGTCCCCCCGTGACAATATGCTTCACTTCGAGTGGAGATGAAAGATTATCCCCTTTGTTCTAGATGGGGAAAGGCGTGGGATACTGTCACCTCATATCAGGACAAGTAGGTGATCCCTCTTAGGGAAGGAACAATTTTCACACACTGAGAGCCAGGCAGAAAACAGCCCACAGCTTCTGAACCAGTGCGCCCAAAACAGAAACAGCAGGAAGTGTGGGAAGATTCATCATAAAAGGAGATTTCCTCGCCTCCTCCTCCTTCCCTTGAGCAAGCTGACTCATGGTTTCTCAGCAGCACAGGCACAGAGTCTTTCCCAGCAATGGCAAAGCATTCATTCCTGCAGTGAATTTTAGTGAGTTGTAAGGGGTGACAGAAAAACAGAGGTTTTTTGAAAGGCTGGGGTCTAGAAGAAGCTCGTTTCAAGGCAGATCAGAAAACTCCCATCAGATGGTAGGAGGGACTGGGCACTGCTCGCTGCCCAGTGCCCCTGCTATCACAGACCTCTGGGATGCAGTGTCCCTGCAGCAGCACAGCCCGGGGAGACACCCGGTGCTGCACCCTGCACTCGGAGCACCCATCCTGCCGTCACCCCGGGCGCCTCCCTGCCGCCACAGAAGGGACAGCACGACCCTGGACAGGGGCAGGCCAGTACGCTTTGTTCTCTGCCACCATGGAAGCATCAAACAGAAATACTTCTGGGTGTGGCAAGACGCAAAGTTACTCTCTCCACAGAGCAGGCTATCCAAATTCAGATTAACCCAAGAGGTCCTATGCTTTGTAAGTAAACATAAATCAAGATCTGCCTTATTCTTACGAATATAGATTAATTTAACTGAAGTGCTTCTTGTTACTTTGAGACAGTTTTCTACAGGGCTTTGCTGTGTTGCAAAGTCACTACTTTGTAACTCAGGAATTCCTTCCCATGTTCTCTCTTTACTTACTAGATAAACTTATTTATTTATTCAAGTTTAAACATTACACGGCACCAAGCCCGTTCTCTGTCAGAAGCGCTGAAAACACAGGCATCCAGCTAAACCTGTTCAATAACAAACATTTGACATGGTTCACAGATCTTTATCCGAGATAGTACAGTCCTTCAGCTGTGATTTTACAGTTATGAGGGGGAAAGATCAAAGTCTGATCATACAGAGAGAGAGGACAGGTGCTTTCAGGCAGAGACAAAAATGTTCAGAAGCAACCACAGGTACACCCAAAAGAGCAATGCTTTCAGAGAGCACTTGTGTGAGCAGCCCTAAGGCAGAATAATCAGTCTCCTGTGCGCGTTGGCTGCTGATCTGAGTGCAGATCGGAAGATGCCTTTTCGTACTCTTCACCTCTAAAGTCACTACCAAATACACATCCATAGATTACTTCCCAGACTTCCCAATGTGAGACTAACTTAGAGACTTCTTACTCTATGCAGTCCTAAAAGTAACACCAAACAGACAAACTAATGTGATACAATGAAGGAACTAAAAAAACAAAACAAAACAAAACAAAACAAAACAAAATAAAATAAAATAAAATAAAATAAAATAAACAGAGGCACATCAGAGGTTCCAAACTGCAAAGCAGTGCATTGGAACTACTAAGGTTTTCTGTTCACTGCATTTCCAACACATCCATGATGTTCTTGAAACTCCTGACACAGTCAAAGCACTGACAGCTGTCATATATGGAGGCTTATTACTCCTGTTGAACCTTTTCATTTCTGAAATCTTGACAAATGCAGGTCCTAAGCCAAGAAAATCTAGTATGAGTTAGCATTCTACACTGACCTTACAGAAGAAATAACTCTTTGTGTATCTCCTGGGATCAGGAACAAAACCACAAAAAAACAAAACAAAACAAAACAAATGGAACACATCCACCATGTAAATCTGTAGTTATAAACACAGACCATACACTGCCCATATCTGTTTGAGTTTGTAGTACTGAAATAATAATTAAACACTTATCCTCTGCTAAACAAGAGACAACTATTTTCTGGAGACAGGTAGAACTCGGTGTCACTGGACCACTGTCCAACTACATCTTTATTCAGGATTCAGATTTCGTATTAGTCATGAGTAGCCATAATTCATCTGAAATACTTGCAGGCATAACAAATCTCTCCTTAGTTGAGAACTTCCAAAACAATATATCACTGAAGAATACTATTTGTCTGCACAGGGTTTAAAGATTTATCATTCCTTCAAGGTATTGTATTGTTCTTTTGGTTCTTTTAAGAGCAGGTCAGAACAGAACCCTGCTGCTGAATATGAAAGATCCGCATGTCCTTGTCTCAGAGGGTTTTTTAATCCATCCGTGCCCTATACCCTAACACAACCAAGAATGGAGAAAGGCTTATTTCTCATCTTCTCAATTTCAAACTGATCAGGCTGACAATCCTGTACTTTCAGTGATAGCTTGTTACCTCCTTTGCAGAGAGATAAACTTTTCAAATATGGTGAGGTCAGAAGTCTGGCAGAAACGTCTTTGCTGATGCATATTTCACAATGATTAACAGGAGGAAAAGGTGGGGGCGGGGTGAAAAGTAATTGGGAAGGAAACCAGAAGAACTCAATGTCAAACATGGCACACAATCCTGTCAGGAGTGCTGGAGATTATTTTTAAGATTAAAAGAAAAAATCCTTGTCCCTCTCCCCGAGTTATTGCAGAATCTTTAGATGAACTGGTTGCCCCAGGGCAACCTGGGGCTTCTGTCACCCTCAACCAGCAAACAGAAGAACATTTGGTTTTCACGTCCCCTACCAATTTAATTCTCAGGACTGAGCAGCCTGAAAAAATACTATTCATATTCCATGCCAATTTCCTTCTCTATCTTGTAAAAAAATCCCCATAAAGTGGAAATAAATTCAGGACTACTTTTAATTTTAAAATGTGTAAGTTACTGTATTTTGAGCATAAAAGTAAAATCTGGTGGAATTAATTTGACAGTTTCAAAGGTCTGAATTCCAAATACAAAATAACATTAGGAAACCATTGCTAGCCACAAATAGAAGTCTACAGGTTTTGTAGAAAGAGAAGATTTCCAAAGCATTTTTTAATAGTTCACATTTATGATTTTAAACTACACTATTACTTATTAAATGATTAAAATTACTTTTTCTAAGAATTCCTGCACTTTAAATTGCATTGCTTTAATATTACTTATTACTTTAAAATATTACATAACTTTGTTATTTTAATCACTTACTGTTACACAAACCTAATTTCATTCTACTATAGTGAGACTGTCAAATTTTCTTTCCTTCATGCCCCTATGAAGTCTTTCTTCCTGATTTATCATATTCTTTCCTTCTTTCCAATTTTCTTCTGCATTTTATTTTCTCACTTTCTCTTTACCTCCACTTCTCATGATCTGCACAGAGCTGTAAAAGGACTTTAGTTTATTATGCAAAATGGAATGGATTTTAGAACTCCTCATCATTTATTTAACCACAGAAAATCATGTCTCCAGAAGAACAAAAAATTCCATGAGAAACATACCCTTTATGCAGATAAGTTTTTAATCAAAACGGTAAATACCTTACAGCTGAAATGTATTTACATGGCCTTAGTGAATCCCAGAAATGAGCTGAGAAACCTCATGTCCTTTGTGGCCTGAACAGAGAAAGCATCCCATATTTAACACAGTGTCAGACTCTCTTGCACATGATCCATCACCCCAAGCAACCAACCCACCAACCAAACCACGTTTCATTTCAAAGAGATAATAAAAGGAACTCTACAGGGACAAAAGGCGCAAGAGCCTCGCGGGAGACAAAGTGCAAAAGGTCTTGGGCTGAAGTAAGAAATTTAAACTTTGCTGCCTTCAGCTGCCAGGTAGACCAAGCACAAAGGGTGCAGCAGTAAAAGTCCAGGGGTCACCAGAACAGTGACGTTTGTTTGCTTTGTCATTTCCTTGCCAAGAACACAGTAAGGAAGACAAGACATAATATCAGGCCAGTATCTGAACCGAAATGTTTACAAACTTCTATAATTAGACAATTTATTATTAAAAATCACTTTAAGTGAATTTTATTATGAAGAGTCTAAATTGAATACTTCTACAATAACATTAACTCAGGCAAAAATGGGGCTCCCTGTGTCTTGCATAGATATATATTTCAAGACTACCTATCCAAGCAAAGCTACAACCTCATTCAATCAAGGTCTCTTACTACATGAACACACAAATACACAGCAAAACTGGACTAAAATTTGTGGATTTAAATGTGAGTTACTGAAGGTAAAGAGGAAGGGAATGGCCACACCAGGACTTGGCAAATACACAAAACGTATAATGATGTGGCTTTTCTGACTTTAATGTAGGTTCTCCTACATACACTGGACAGACAGCTGATCTAGACCTTTCAATTATTTTCCATCATGCTAGGTTACATGATCTAGAGGAGACAGCCATAAAATTCAACAGTCACATTCTATGCCTTGGTAGGAGGCACTAAGACAATCTTTTCAAACTCCTGCAGATAATCACCACTAAAACTTCACTACAGTAGCTAATACCATTGGAGACTAAGCTGAAAAGAAGTGTAACAGCTTTGCATGACTATTTCTGTACAAAAAAAACTGCCAGGCAAGTAGGACGAGTTTTCAGTCAATGTCAATGACTGGAAAACAACACAAGATACTTAGTAAAGCAGGACTGACCTAAGTTGTGAGGGAGGCCTAGTACTGCTCCATGCCCTCAGTTTAGTCAGTCCATCTAAGATCCACCTCAGCAGCACTATAACAGAGGACTTTTTGCCTCTTCATGGAAGAAAAAACCAAAATTTGGCTGAAAAAAGCACTTGACAATTAAAATCCTCCCTGGGCTATACTTCCGAGTACTTGAGAGTCTTTACACACTAAAAACCACACACTAGTGGCCAAGCACTAACAGGGATGAGCCTCATGCATGACCCTCATTAGAGAACACACAGACTTCTGTATCAAATTAATATTCTCTCTCTTTTCCTAATTCATATTAGGACACAGAATTAACAATTCCCATTTAAGTGTCAGTGGTTGTTGGTAATAATAATAATAATAATA
>WAAE01002183.1:0-48633 GCA_013400495.1 Nicator chloris | reverse complement strand
AAAAAAAAAATTAGCTCCTTTTATAATCTCTTGACTCTTCCCCAGTTATTTAATGAGATCTTACTAATATGAATATGTTAAGAAACTATATTTTATTCTGCTTGTGCATGATATCTCCAGGTCTATTTTCCAGTATTAGGCAGTTATTCATATGGTGTTTGTCAGATACCATGTCATCAGCTGAAAAATGGCCAGAATTATCTCATTTTTTAAAATCCAGACAGCAGTGATGTACATTTTCATATTTATTTCAGTAGGGCCAAAGTTTCATCTCTTGTCCTCTTTCTGTCTCTTATTCTTAGTTTTCTTTTTCTGCTACAGACAATACAGTCTTCAGTTTCTATGTTATTCAGGTGTGCAATTTTTAGATTTTTTTTTTTTTAGCATGTTCATTCCATTGGATGTAGTCATCTAGGTCAGGTATAAATATGGTGCTTGCTTTCTTAGCATCTTAAGACATGCTTTTTTTTAAAATCCCTATGAGCAAGCCTTATTTCATGCCTTGTCTTAACCAGTGCACTATCTTCAGCTCTGCTCTAGACATGTCTATTATGACAGAAGGAATAGAGACTTTTTTCACTTCCTAACATGTAGCTGTTAAAATAATGCTTCCTGCTTGCTGATTTAATTGTCACTCTTATTTTTGTATTCCCCCTACTGTTCACCACCCATATTTGCATCAGATTTGAGCTCTTTTCAGTACTTTCAAAGTTCTATATAATTCTGCCCTTCCTTACTTATGTTCCTCGATGAGTTTCCTGTCTCTCCCCCACTTGCTCCACTTCTTTAATGTTCCCACACATCCATCTGTCACTTCTTAGGCAGTTGCTTCCATGTCATTTTCCATGTTACCATCTATGTATCCTGTGACCTCCAGGACTCACTTGTAGAAGTGCTTAGATTGGCCACCTTCAAGTCTCATTCAACAGCACACTCCTCAGCTGCTTTTATGGAGCTGAGCTGGATTTTATTAACAAAAAAAAAAAAAAAAATCTTTCCTGTTTATTATTCCTCCTTCTGTAACTTCTGTTGCTGTATCTATAAACTGTACACTGCTCATATTACCAGCTCCCTTAAAGTGCCTAGACACTCTTCTGCAAAAATGTGTAGCATCATTTAAGACATTACCAGCAGCAGTTACATCTTGCAGCATCTCAGCTAATCAAGTACTTCAAATGTCTTAAAAGCTGATAGTGACAAAACTTGGGACTAAGTGGCCTCAAGTTCTGATCTGCAGAAGAGTAGATTATAGAAATAGGAATGGGGATTATGAGATGGTTTCTGGTGGAGCCCAGGCTGATGGAAAGTAACCAACCAGTATGTTGTTTATGTTCCATTGCTATGCAATGGGTTTAAACAGGTATAACCTCAGAATTTGTATTATGCTTGCAAAGATTAGTAATGAGTTTCTGTGTAGTATCAGTAAGGACCTGGGCAGGAATAGGAATCTATACTTTTTTAATACTGACAAAACTTGAAGAACAAGTGAAAAGTTCTGCTCGTTGTTTCTTTACTTGTCTGTGTCACCTATATTGATACTGCAGTCATGGTAAAACTTTGGCAGCTACTGAAAATTTTAGTTCATCATGATCTCGTTAAGACTGACGTAAGAGTACAGGTATTTGGGTCTTTGAGCTTTGTTTGTTTTTGTTTTTTGGTACAACACTGTTTTGTCTCTAGTTATAGAGTCCTGCTTGCAAAAGGTGAAGCAAACAACTCTGTCCTGTGTTGCTCTAAAAGAAGGAAGACATAAGATTAACCCTAGTCAATGTCTTTGTTCTGATGTCTTTTGCTGAGAGCATCTTCAGCTTTCTTGAACATTAAACACCAGAAGTTGCATTGTACATGTTTATTTCAGTATTTTAGAGGAAATGTGCGGTAGGAAATGTAGTCTTTAAATTGATCACACTGAAAATTCTGAAATAAAGACTGTGTAATAACATGTGTGTGTATTGAAATGAAATAATGTGCCTTTACTGAAATAGCCACTAAACCAACTGGACTTTGAACTCTTTGGCCAAGGAGTGTGTAGAAGAATTGTGACTGCATTCCCAATTACTTGGAGCATTGTAATCATTAACAGCCCTTCAAGAAAGTTTTCACTTGTGAACTCTGTCTTAAAAATACAATTTAGAAGAATATAGTCTGATATAGTGGTATCTAAACATGGAGTTTTGTCAACAGGATGAGATAAAACTAATACTTGTCTGACAAATACTTGTCATTCTTCTATAGTCAAGAGAAAATACTTCTAAGGGCAGAAAGTAAATGTTCAAGTGGAAACAATGTAAAGACTTCTTGCAAGAAAATGTAAAGCCAGAGATCACTTATATTTTTTGTATTAAGAATTGAACTCTGGGAGCCATCCTTTATATAATCACTCCAGAAACATAATTATTATAAAGTATTTTAATGACATGTCTGTGCGTAACAGAGAAATAAGTTGGTTTTGATAATAATTTTGATTTTTATTTCATATGTAGTTTAAAAATGAGCTGGCAGACTTCCAAGTATGCTTTTCAGTATGTTGGTATTTGAAGAAGTACCTCACTGAGTTGGATAGTTTGTGTTGCTTGCATGATAAAGGCACAGACTGGACCTTCTTGTGATTGTTGCTGCAGGCTTCAGGGTTCAGGCATGTATATATTATTTACCTGAGTCTAGTAGCACAGGCAGTTCAGTTGTTTCTCTAAAGACAGCTGAATTATAATACTAAACATTTAATTTATAGCAAACAATGCCAATGTGCAGGCCCAGTTAGTGTGTACACATATACAAATCAGGTAAACAGTACCAGGTTAGTGGAGAATTGTGTTGATTGTGAATAATCTTAAAAGCACATGTATTTGTGCTTGTCAGACCTATTGCAGAGTGTGGAGAAAATATGCAGAAATCACTACATTGTGTTAGAAATGCAATAGAAATGGAGGGAGAAAGCAGAATGATGAGAGACAGCTGCTGCTGCCGTTGCTGCCCGGATTGGCAGCCTGTTTATAATCGGGCAGGCTGGTAGCTGGAGTGCTGTGCTGGGCTCTAACACATCATGGACCAGTGGTGATTGGTTGTATATACACGTTAAGCATTTTGTTTCCAAAGCAATCCATATTGTTCACATTCTAAAAAAATTAATTAAATGGACCAAACTAAATTTTCAGTGTTTTAAATGATTTTGGTTCATGTAGTACTTTCATATAAAGAAGTTTACTTACCAGTTTGTTACTGAATTTTTGTATGAATCAAACCTGTTGGGATAGTAGGGCTTGTTTACATGTCCTGAATGCCATCTGAAATGATAACATTAGGTAAGATTGAACATCACACAAATCTTGGCTGCATATGAAAATAGGTCTGTACAGTTCCCAGCCTGTTTCATGTTTTGCTTTTTTCCTTATTTTTAATTGACATTTTAAACACATGCAGCGGTAATGCTTTAAAAGTACCTATTTAAACGCTAGGGCAATTCCATTTATAAGTCACATGGGGGAACTATGATGGCAGGCATTCATTCCACTTGGAGGTGATTTCTGCCTAGGTGTCTGCATAACACACAAAGGCACAGAGCCCAAGTGACTTGTTTCACCACTCATATGCAGAAGTTTTACCAACCCATTTGGTTTCATGTTAAGGTCATTCCTCTCCAGCCTCTTACCTAGCTGGTAGCCCCCGCTCCTTTACTCTGAAACTCTGGCAAGCTTCATAAATCTTTTATAAAACTCAATTTTTTACATTTGGAATTGTTTCATGGTAAGATTATTCTAACCAGGCTGATATACAGCTAAGCAGTTTGGAGTGTTGCATTGCATTTTGACCTGATCTGCTGTTTGGAGTACTCCTGAGAAGGAGACAGGTAAAATATTTTTATATTTTGAGATAATGTAATTAGCTTTCCTTCTTTCAAGATGTGCTATAAAATGATAATTGATTTGGTAGCTTAACCCTTGAAAAAAATTAGACTTTCTGTCTTTTGGGGACAAATGGGAAATAGAAGGGTAGAAGTAGTCTTTTCTTTACGTAACGATGCCCATACCTAAATAAATGGATTCAAGATCTTCACCACACTACCTCGTGGCTATGAGTTCTAAAAGTTATTAAACAAAATTAGTTTATTTACTATTTTACAAAAATTATTTACATAAAATTTTTTCAACTTTTCTTTGCTGTTCAGTTTTTAAAAGGGCTAAGAAGACTTGATTTTTTTCTGTAGCATTTATTCACTCAACTTCATCTGAATCAATTATGTAAGTCTAATTCATATGAAAATCTTTCTAAAGCTTATTTATTTGTGTTGTCTGTTACTGAATTAATTACCCTTTGGTTGTTCCTGAGATCAAAATTAGGAGAATACATACGCGGGATCCTAGGCCTACTGCTAATTCATATAGTGCCATATCATTTGTATATTACATCTTTGCCTTTTCTTTTTTTAAATTCTTTTTTAAATTAAATTTTTCACATTGTGTAAAAACTGAGATTCTCGAAGAAACATTCCAGTTTTTCAATGTCAGATATATTTATTGATGGATTTTGCTATGTCATGGCTGACCAGCTTGTCTGAGCTAAGCAAAATGACTTACACTGAAGAAAAGCTGGTTAAGCTGTAATTTCTGTGATTTCTTTTTACATCTGTAAATATAGTTATAGTATTTACATTTTAATCTGGCAATGTATATAAAATGCCTGTTTCTGTCACTTTCTCAAGTTCTTCATATTAATTTCCTTCATACTTTCATAGTATTTTATATATATTCTCAGTGCCTATTTCTCCTGTAATTTTATCATCTTGATTCCAACATCATCTCTTTAGCATCTCCCCTATCATATCAAGATATATGAGAAATCAAGTTACAGGCATATATTCATCTTCTGTGAAGAAGACCTGTTACAAAGACATAATTTTGATTTCTCTGCAAATTTTTGACCTTAGCTGTCCATTGATTCATCAGCAGCCCATCAGGTTGGTGGCTTCCTGCTTTGATGTGTTTTGGGAATGCCTTGGTGTTGCTGGTGTAGCTCTGCTATTTTCTGTTCACATTTCCTCGTGTCTCCTTATTTCCGTCTTTCATCTCATCTGTCAGAACTGATGCTTCCTCCTACGTTTTGGGAGGGGTGAGTTTTCCCTTTGAAGGTTATGTGTTTGCCTCTAGTAACCTCTTCAATCACACCAGTAATGAAATGGGTTATTTTTACATTTTTCCTTCCTATTCTGTATGGGTTCTTTGCTTATTTTCTGGTTTCTGTAAACTTTTGTTTTTGCTTGGTTAAAGGCTTTCTGATCAATCTTGGTGGTTTAGTTTCCCTGCTTTTATTTTAAGGCATTTTGACCCCCATAATTTTTCTGAAGTTTTAAGCTGGCAGTTAGTGTTTGGAATTCCAGGTGTACAACACATGCCCTTTTCCAAAGGGATACTCTCTGGGGAGTATTCACACACATTTGTGTGTATGTGCCTGCTAGCTTGTGTGTTTGTAGGAGTTTCCAGGCACAACCAGAGAAAACTGGTGGAGCTTTTGAACTGAGCCAGGGGGTAGTTCTGGATTTTTTTCCTCCCCTTTTGAAATCTAAAGTAACACAATGCAGGCAGCTGTGCCGATGCTTTTAAGTTTTTGGCTTAGATTCAAAGGAATTGCTTTCCATTAGAGCATCCCCTGCCCGATAGACAGATATCGCGGTTGGAGCCAACATCATCCCCATTTTATGGCGTTCCCCAGCCAAGCTTTCTGCCTCCTTTTACTCTCCTCCGTACTTCAGTGACCACCACCTTGTGTCGTCTTTCTGCTACTGCACCGTCTTTCCTCGTTGGATTTTAATGTCCCTGCAGGAAACTGTTCCAGCCCAGAAACAAAGACCAGGCCAGCTCTCGGCAAGTACTCGTATTTTTCATTTCCGTGTGCTCACATAAGTCAGCCGCGTGTTGGAATATATTTCCTTTCACCGCTCCTCCCTCAGCACACACAAAGAAGTGTTCCTTCTGTAATTATTTTAAAAAACTTTTGTTTGTGGGGGATGGAATAAATCAAAGTTGCAGTGCAAGTGCTGACCCAAAGCAAGGTCAGGTTTTATTCCAAAAAATCAAAACAGATCTGTAAGGTTGCAGCTGAGAAAAAGTTTGTTCACTGGTTATTAGAAAAAAATGCTTTGCCCTAAAGGGAAATGAAGACAAATTAAGATCACCAATGTCCTGCTAGGAAGTTATTTACTTTGAGCTAATATGGCATAGCATATACCATTTTCCTGTGTTGAATAATCAGGATAGCCAAAGGAGGCAATGGTAGTCTTTCTACTTCTGTACCATAGAAATCCATGCAGGAAGGTGTCCTCCTTGTGTAGGTCTGGAGCCAACTTTGTCCTGCTTCATGTTAAAACCAAAGCAAAAACGGTCCCAGGCTGGTGCTTTGGTTGCTGTAATTCTGACAAAGGTGGCATTCACACACTGTACAATTCTTTATTCTTCATAGTATTAAATAAAGGCCTCTCTGTATTTCTATATCTGAAGCAATAACATGCATTCCTACTTGTAATTAATTGTTAGAAAAATGTAGGTAAGATAACAGCCTGGACACTGTAACAGGAACTGGCCAACCATGCTACAGAACTGGACACTCGTTTCATTAATTACAGAAAACAATGTAATAAAATTCAAAAATATAATGGTAATAACAATACAATATTATAATGTAATAAAAATGTTAGCCTACAGTGCCAAATGTCTAAAGTCATACTCCTGGAGAAAACTTGTTTTCTCTAGCTCAGAGCCCCATCTGCTTTTATTGATTTTAGTGCCTTTAAAATTAGTCTTTCTTTGCTTAGGCCTTGACACTGCATTTGGGGGACCTATACTTGATTTTTGTTTCTAAATTAATCTCTCTGTTTCAGTTTTCCCATATGTGAAGTTAAAGAATAATGAATACTTTACTCCCTACCAACATTAGAAGGTTATTGTGAAGATTAACTACGCTTGTAAACATTATATAAAGGCCTGAATATGCCACCAGTATTACTGTGCTTTATTAGGTATTTGCCTGGTTCATCCTATAAATAAATGTGTAGTGTTTGATGATGAGTAGTTAGCAGTTGATAATTAAAAAAAAAAGCTAAGAAAAAAAGATTGTTCATTTAAATATCTCCTTTTATTTTAAAATGCACCTACTTAAAATTATTGCAAATCAATGTCATGCCCTGCTTCAATTTGAATAAATCTAATTTTAATAAAGATAATATTAAACAGTACAAGGTTGTTTCTGACATCCTAAAGAACTCAAATGAACAGCCTCATGAAAATGTGTTAAATTGAATTATGACAGTAGTAGTCCCTTCTGCAGGTAATGAGCATATTTCCTCATTTACGTGTATTCAGTTGATTTTGGTTTATAATTGCTTCATAAAGAGCTGAAAAACAATAACGAAGAAAATGTTTTCTATCTTAATCTATAAGTAAAAAGCAGCTGAAGAAAATCTTGAAGGACATGTTTACTAAAAACAGTTCAGTTTTGTCTTATCAGATGGTCCTTCTCTGTTTAATACGTCTGTTTTAAATGCAAATCAATCCTTGATAAACTTCCATTCCCCTCAAATACACAACACATTCAATATATTTGTACTGATCTTCTTTAAAATGTGTAGTGTTTTGGTACAATATTAATATTCTTCTTGCCACAAATTATAATCAGAGATTAAAACAATAAGGTCTAGTAACATGAAATCATAATTTTTTAACATAGTAATCTATATGTGCATTATTTGAGTAAATGTATGTTTAGTTTTATTTTTTTATTTACTTGATATTGATCTGAAAAAGAATATTTATTTAGAAAAAGAATAAGTAAACATTTTAGTGACTGTTTGTTGCATTGTCTTATAGATTCACTGCCAGTGCAAACCAACTTATTTTCTACAAAGTTAAAAAGAAATACAAACTCAGAAAATATTAAAACTCAGCTGTTTAAATGAAGATATTTCTGTTCAATTGAAAAAATGAAAATCAAAGTTCACAAACTTTCCAAAATGTACCCTTAGATTTTAATTTAACTCATCTGATAGTGTCGTAGTACGTACAGATCTTTGTGTCTAGGAGTCACAGAGGGGAACAGCATTGCCCAAGTCTCTCTTTGTCCACATGATCTGTTTTGTTCATAATGTCACTGCTTTATCCATCCAGTGTCACTGGATGTTCACTTCTTTATCTGCATAATTGGAGAGAGAGGTTCTGCTAAAAGCAAAGGTCAACAGTACTGTGCTTTTGCTGCCATATCGTGGGTTGCTGTACCTTGTTACTATTCTGTTGGTTGGTAGATTACCTCTTTGCCTTCCCTGTGTCACATGTGTGTTTTATTCCAGCCACAGCTGAAACAGCAGAGCTGAAGAAATGGGTAACAACCAGGCTGAACTTTTCAGTAATGTAGCAGTGTATAATAGCAGCATGTAACCACAGCCTTGCTATCAGCACCCAGAAGTGAATGTGGAATTCCATACTGGAATTATGCTAACCTCATAGTTTACATTTTGCTGTTGGATTATTCAAGAGGCTGATTCTACAGGGCATGACTTTTTTTAGTGAAAACTTCTGTCATTTCAATATGATCGATAGGTTCTTCTGGGTTTTTTATGGGATATACTTAAATGGATATCCTTTGAGGGAGTTGATATGAATTAGAATTTCACATTTTAGTAATAGCATGGTTTTGTCACACCTGTTTGTGCATCTACTATGATTAATATTCAGCTGATGTCATTCTGATGTAACTTGATTTGAAGCTGAAATCCTGAGCTCATCAGAAAGAGCTTCTAGTGGCAAATGAGAATGCTGACACTCCAGAAATGCTTTAGAATGCTTAAAAAAACATGTGAAGTGGCTTTTCTCTGTATATTCAAGAAGTTAAAGCAAAGGCCAACTATTTAAAATGAAAAATTGCTAGCCCTCAGACAATAAAACGTATTTGTCATAATATGCTCACAAAGAAACCATATTAATTTTTAATCATCAAGGACATAACTGATACCATGTGAAGAACTCCATACCCAGGTATTTAAAAAAAATATTGTGTTGATGTATCAACAACAATACTTAGAACTTCAGAAAATGTTAATATTCACTGATAGGCCTAAGCTTTCAAAACATCATTATTTCCCTCTAGGAGCTGACTTTCAAATGGGTAATACTGGCCTCTGTATATTTCTGGAAATTTAATTTTGAAATACTGCTTATTCTCCCTGTTCTTTCATAGCTTTAACTGGGATCCTGTCACACTGAAGATGTGCTGTTGATACAGATACATTGTTCTGACAAGTCTTGTAACTTTTGCCAGGGCCTTGCACTGAGCTATATTATTGTAATTTGTCATCTCCATGAGAAGCAGGCTGGATGCCTGCAAAAGAAAAGGAAGGTGTCCTGTGTCATGCATTCAGCTGATGTTCTTACTGCCTTCACATTGTCCACCTGGAGTTACATAGAGCATCTGCATAAGTACACACAAATATTCATTATCCTTGTTTGGGGAACACCAGCCATTTCTGCTGCAACTGTGTGTTAGTGCAGTGTGTTTCAGAACCCAAAACATGCAATAAATGTACTATAAATTATCAAAAGACAACATTTAGATTTTTCCTAGTCCGCATATGGGTTTGGGAATTCTGTAGCTGATTTAAGTGGATTCTGTTTGTGCTGTATGGAGTTCACTTCAATGTGAAAATGAACGTGACATGGTACTTTTAGAAGAGGTTTTAAAAAAAATGAATGGATATGATAGACATTTCAGAAGTTTAGTACAGATTGTGAAGGGACAGCAGCTGCTGCTCCTCAGCTTGAATGGCAGAGGGAATTGTCATGGCCTGCTGGTCAGTCACCCTGACTGACTTGCACTGACAAGCTTCATAGTTTTCTAGTAACTTCTCCTTACAGCTATTGCTTATACTTTGGCTTTCTGCTTTGGAAAGAAGGTTTTTCTTTGGGGGGGGGGGAACCAGCAGTTAGTGGCATGTGTTAGGGGAGAGTTCTCAGTAACTCTGTTACAGGCAAAATGCAAATAAGAAAGCCCATTGGACTCATCTGACTGCTTATTTGCAGGAAGCTATCGTCTTTTGTAGCATTTTCTCCTCTCTATAAGTAACAAGAAAAAATATTTGTAGTCTTAAGGTGTAGTTATCCACAAATAACAACCTAATTTTAGTTTTTCTCTGACGCAACTGAGGGTAGAAAATGTTTTTAAGGAAAAAGGCTGTGAGACTTACTTGAGCAGCTTTAAACAATTTAATGCTTTCCATGTTGCAACACAGTTGTTTTCTGTTTATAATCCGTAGAAGTTTGCAGACCACAATTTCTGAGTTGCGATGTTAGAGAATTTCTAAGAGTACTCTTCAGTACATTCTGTATGCAATTTTTCATTGCTTTGTATGCAGTGTTTCCAGAAGAAAGTAAAATAAAAATACCAGAACTATTTGATACAGAAGTTAATAAATTAATGTAAAGAAGACTGAGGAATAATATTGACTTCATTGAGTCTTCAAGTGAAGGAGATGGAACGTGTAGGTAACATGTAGCTTTTTCAGGTACAGCTTTAAGACAGTCCTCCCACTAAATTGAAATCTGACAGAAGCCCTTGCACGTGATTCTCGGTAGAATCTGGGTAGGAATATGCCTCCAGGATGTCTTGCAGAGCTTTGTTCACTCCAAGGGAGGAGACATGGCAGCGACTGAAAGTAGAAGATGGATTTTTATAGTTTGTATGCAGTGGAGTAGAAGGGGGGGCAAGTCCCGATAAGCCCAACTATATGGCAGTACTTCATATGTGTGGTATCTGGTGATATTAAACACAAAATTAAAATAAATGCTGGTGCTTGTGCAGCATTCTCTCTCAAGAGAAATCCCTCTGCTTTATACTTCCTCTTCCCTTCTCATTCTATCCCTGTAAATTTTGGGTTCTTTTTCTAAATTGATGCAGAGAAGGAGAGATAAGAAGTGTCCTTGGCTTAGAAAGCTCTTGGGGAAAAGAAATGTACTTTTGTATTACCTTAAGCTGAAAGGGGAAATGAATGTCATCTGTCACTTTTTGGGCAAGTTCTCCAACCACAAGGGCATGTGCAACCAAGCATTGCTGGAATAATGTGGGTAGATGCCTAAGTGTGCAGAAAAGATGTGATTTCAGGCATTCTTTCTCTTCAAGACTTCCTTCAGGCAGATTTGGAATGATGGGACTTCAGGTGTTGTAAATACTTCTTTTGTGTTAGCACTCCCTAAGTGTAGTGTACCAAGGTTGCCCCAGCATGGTCATCTGAGTCCGTGTGTATTAGCCAGGATGAAGCATTTAGTTCCACAGTGTGGAGCTCTGCTGCACTAGGCAATAGGAAAAAAATTTTAGAAAAGTAGGAATGAAGTAGAGTTGAAACTTAATAGCTCCAGGAGCTAGGCTGACTTTTCTTGTACAATGCATTTTGGATCCAGTTCAGTAATGGTTATTCCTCACATTTCACATGCAAGTGGTGACAACTGACTTTGCTATCCTTTTAGGTTTGAGGCTTATATGCAGTGGTTTTGACTGCAGTTTTTGCTTTCTTAATCTCTCTATTAGTCTAGAGAAAGCAAAAGTACAGAAGGAGATTGGGTTGGTAAATTGCCATTGCTTTTCCATTTCTCCTAGGTGTAAAAAGTGAAAGCTAAAAACCTCTTTTGTACAGCTTTATTGCTGTACAGCTGAGGATGAATTGTGGAAAGTGAATTTACAGGAAGTAGATTCTTTCTCAAATTAAATGCATTCTTTTATTTAACTGTTGTGGTTAGTGTATTTTTACTGTTTTATTTTCCTTAAAAGTATTAGGTTCCAGGAAGACTTTAGACAAAGTTAATATTAATGAGTAATTTTAAAAGAAAAGTTTAATTATTAATAACACCTCAGAAAGTCAGTAATGTACTGGAACAAAAACGGTAGCTTCCTGAAACAAGATTGTTGGAGTAAGACTCTTCAAGCAGTGATTTCCAACAGTATCCTGAAAAACAATTCAGTAGAGTGCTCTGTTCAACATCTGGCTTTCTCATTTTTAAAACCTCTGTTCTTTCTATTTCCACACTTTTTCAAAAAGGTGCTTCTGTTTTAAGTAGAGACATGTTCTTGTCAAGATGAAACAGAAAAATTGTTACATTTGTTTGATTTCATGCGTTCTGATAAGTTTTCTTAATTACTACATTGTTATTTTTAGCTAAGTTCATCCTTGCACTTTCCTTATTTAAACTTCCTTTTCATCGGCTTCTAATGTTATCTTGAATTTTTTGTAGCATATTCCTCCTTACATGTTCAAACCCAAATTGAAGGATAAAAAGGTTGATGTTTTCAATCTTTTTTGCATTCACCAATATCAGTTTAACTCAGCTCTTCCAACTTTTGAATATTTATTTTTGCTTAATAATGTAAACAGACAGAAGACCTACTTAGGATTAAAGTCTCTAGTATATGAAACAATTGTACTGACAGTTGTGTTTTTTCCCCTGGAAACAGTGCAAAAACGTCAGGAGGGAGGAAAGGAGGAGTTTTTTCTAAGTGCCTGGATACATTTAACTGTTTTATTTATAAAGTTGGGGAGCAGCAGATTAATCTCAGAACGGTGGAGTTAAGAAAAATCAATTCTTGTTCTTTGCAATGCTGGAGTTTCTGCTGACCCGTCAGCCCCTTGGGCTCCTGCTCCAACAGAGCTGCTGGGACAGAGGAGGGCGGTGCCTCAGCCTCCACACACAGCGACATATGGTGTGTGGGACATCATCAAAATACATGAGAAGCGAGTGAAATTTCCAACACCTGTCTTCTGTTGTGTGTCCATGTAATTTCAGTTACGCTATTTTTGTCAATGATGATTTTTTTTTTTTTTTTAGAAAATATTCATGTGTATTAAATCTGACAGTTATTTATGAAAGAAAACGAAGAAAAAACCCACCAACCAACCAACAACAGATTTTGCTACTGGCTACCATAATAAACACAATACTTTCTGTCCTTGTGCAAGTGGATTACAGGAAGGTTTGAAACAAGGGCCTTTCATTAGCTCTCAGCATGGCTCTGTCTTGACAGAGTTAATGGAATAGTGGGAAAAGTAACAAAAGCAATTTGGTGGTGTGTTTGCCAAAAGTACAGCTATTTTTAAAGTAATGTTTGAATGTGCATTGGATTTCCTAGAACCTCCTTGTATTTTGAGTAGAAGCACCAGATTAGAGCTGTGGTTTTATGCAGGACAGTCAAATATATGGATTTGACCTGCCAACTTAAATGCTGACTGGGTGAGTCTTTTTTCTTTTGTATTGGGACTGTGTTTCATGTCTGATATTGAAGAAATACCCATTGTGCAATCTATGCTAATTCATTTTTAAGGTGAAAAAATAGTTTGTCACCTTTACAGATTGAATGGTTTGTGTCTATGTTCAGTAATAAAATGTTAGAACTGAACAGAAACACAAATATCAGTGAGTGAGCATTCTTTGCCTTAGAGTTCACCACAGCTTCCTTAAGACCATGTGATTTGTAGAATAAGCTTTTTCTCAACTTCTGCGCTACGACTTTTCATGTTGAGGAGACTTACTAACTCAAGATCTGAAACATTAAAATGTGTGATGCCAGAGAGGCCTGGAGTACCTGTTGGACAACTGGCACTGGCACACATCTCTGAGTGCTTGTTACAGTCCTGGCTGTCAGGCCAGCAGTAGAGGTGTCTGCTGCTTTTGAGTCTGAAACTTTTTTGTGCATGGATGTGGCTGGGCAGATTGCTGTTAGGAGCATGTGGAAAATAGTATGTGTTTTCAGGCACCTTGGTATATATCAAGCATCCATCCTTATATGTAATGCAGGTTAGAGCAGGGTGCCAATAATGCTAGGGTTGCAGGGTTGATCCCTGTATGGGCCATTCACTTCAGAGTTGGACTCGATCCCTGTGGATCCCTTTCAACTCAGAATATCCAGTGATTTTGTAAATTATACTTTGCCATAACTCACAGAAATGCAGAGCCACTCGATCCCTGTTATTAATTTATTCACATTTCTTTATATATGCGTGTGTTTGTTTTGGTTGTGTGTGTTCTTCTCATTTGAGGACAGATGAAACTGCACCAGCCTTTGCTCTAAGCTGGAGGAGCCTGAAAGCCTTTTGGTGAACATCTGCTGGGCTGTACCTCCATTGTCCACGAGAGTGGATGTAAAGTTCAGCTTTGGTTGTGCTTGGCAGTGAGCAGTGCTCAAGCTCATGTGCCAGCTGTGACACATCTAGGAAGGGGGCCCATGTCTTGCTAGGGTGCCTGGGCTGCTCTTCCCACTGGCTTTTTCCAGCTGCCATGAACCACTGGAGGAGTGTGCAGCAGCTGGAACGGGATCGGCAATGGAAGTCTCTAAAGTCTTGTTCGCTCTTCTGTTAGAGCCTGTGCAAACGCCATAATGTGCATTAGGAGTAAATAATGTCACACAAGAGAGGTTTAGTGCTGACTGTGGAGTTAAATCTAGAACAGTTTTGTTAAAGAGATGAGCGTGAATGAAAACTTTACAGCGTAACAGTAGTGCTTTAGTTTCACTGCGGACAGCTTTAGGTGTGGTTTGAGTTCGGAAACACCTCGTGGGAATTTAGGTTCAACAGTGGCGGTGTGCTTTTTATATTGCTGCACATTCTCATCTCCGCCGGTGCCCGGTGAGAGCCGAGGGAGGGAAGGCGGAGCGGCCGCCGTCCCCGCTAGATGGCGGCCGTGCCCTCCCGGCTCCGGCGCCCGCGGAGCCGCCGCCTGGGCGGGACGAACTTCCGCGTCCTCGGCGCTTGGGGACACGCGAATGACTGCGTGTGAGCGCCAGTGGCCTGCGCCTCTTTAATGACGTGTGCAAGTGCTTGCAAGCTTCTGGTCTCTCTGGTTTGCTGTCATTTCAGAAAGTGAAGGTCGAAACTCCGTTGCAACTGGAATTTTCTCAGTATCTTCCAAGAAAAAGAAAGTTTTATAAAACAAAATTAACAACTGGATAATTTGTTAGCCATTGTGGTTGTTTGGCCACGAGAAAAAATGCAGTAGAAGAGATGCCTCTGGTTTATTTTTGGGTTGTTTTAGTTTGGTTTGGTTTTTTGCAGTATCCATTTTTTTTAATTCTCTCAAGGGTAAATTTGTGAGGTTTTGTAGTTTTTTGTTCTGTAGCAATTTCAGCTCATTTAAAAAAAAATGCAAAACGTACCACTTTTTGTTGTTGTTTTTTTGAGGGAGGGATGGGGTTAATGTGAAGGACCTACTCATGTGCATTAAATAGGTCATTTCTTGGAAGACCAGGTCTTGAGGATGTCAGTTTCTGCTACTAACATCCCTGTTCTGTTAAAGTAAATTTTTAGTCTTACAGTGCAAACATCCTGGAGTGCAGATTCTTTGACATGGGTGGAGCAGCCACTAGTTTGAACAGTATGAGTTTATTTTCACTGCTTGTTTTTTACTGCCAGAATTTCGGTATTCAGATTTCTTACTCTGAATATCATTCTGACCCTAATTAATTGAAAATCAACACAGAAACACTTGTAGAGGAAAGTTTTGGAAAACATATTTTTTAGTGTGCACATACACTGTATAACTGAGTAGATTTGGGAAAAACTACAAAAGCGGGAAACAATAGGCAGAAGTGTTTAGTACTCTAATTGATTTTTGAAAAAAAATACAGCAGCAAAAGTATTTAGGTGTGTAAACTAATCTAAACTGTCTGGAATTTGTGAAGACAGGGCACATGCCAAGCATTGCTTTCTAAGTATGTTTGTGTTGTTGATGGTGCAAGAGATGATTTATTTTTTAGTTAGAGTATTAGAAGAGTTGAATACCATCCTAGGTACAAATTCCTTACAGAGGTTATTAATCAGTTATGGTGTTGTGCTGGCGTGAAATTTATAGCTGAACAACCCAGTGCAATGGCAGATGCTGTGCGACTTGCGAACACAGCTTTAATCTGTGCAGTATCACTGCAGAGTAGAAGGTCATGTTTTGAAATGTGTGCAGTATGTGATTGGCAGTAGACATTGTGACAGGAACCCACTTGCCTGGTTATTTGTCCCAGTCTCTTGATACTTACACTAAATTGTCATTAAAGTAACTTCAACTGTATGACATCAAGCAGCTTTTTCACGGCAACAGTACCACCCCTTGCAACTTACAGCTCCTTTCTACTTACTTCCAGTCCATTTTGCTCTTCCTGTTAAACTGTTAAAATTTTAGTAAGCATTAGCACTTTACAAATTCTCTTTTTCATTATGCTGTTCTTTGTCTTTCACTTTCTGTGTGGAACACAGCCAGCAGTTATACATGATGTGGGAGCACAGCTCCAGCTGTATATCTTAAGTTTAGGCAGTGTAGTCCAAGTTTAAGGCTAACCAAGCCCATCCATGGCCTTAGTCACATTTCTGCTTCCTAATGTGTCACTTGCAGCTAATTCCCACTAGCTGTGCAGAGTTGTCAGTTATTTTAATTTTTATAACAGATGTGTGGTTTCAGCCCTCAGCTCTTCCCCCTGCAGTACTGAAGCACTCAGGTCATTCTGCAGGAGTTCCTTGCAAATCCCTGTATCACTCTTTCCTGAAATGCTGTTAGCATCACCGCAGTGTGTCTCCCTGGCTCCGCTTGCCATTGCATGAGTCAGGGAACACAGCAGAGCAGGCAGCTTTTCTTCAGCCTCAGCCTGCCGTGCCACGTGCCAGCTGTGCTCCTGTCAGCAACAGTGAGAGCCCCTGGAGTGTCAGGCTGTTGTGCTTTCAGGGGACATGGCTTTGAACAGGAGGGGTTGGGGTGGAAGAGGGTTGTTGAGGAGCAGGTGATGGGCAGGTGCTAACCTGTGTGTCTCAGAGCCCACCTTGAGCATGTTCTCTGGCTCCATGATCCCACGGTCCCAGCTCAGGTGTTGAACGGGAGGAGAGGCTCAGGCACCAGCAGGCAGCTCGGCCCACCCGTGTGAGGGGTGGTTGTTCTCAGCTGGCAGTGCCAGGCGCTCCTGACTGATCAGGTGGCACTTGGAAGTCAGATTGGAGTCCCTCTGTAAATAGTACAGGGTATCAGTGCTGCAGAGGGGAACGATTTATGAAGAGAGAGTGTCTGCAGTTTTAAATAAAGTGTTACAACAGCTGCACAGACCCAGATTTTAAGGTTCTGTGTTCCAATTTTAAATGTTACAATCCCTCTAATTTTGGATTATTTTGACTAGGCACAGCTGTTAAGCCTTTCTCTCTTCCCTCTCCTCTCATAAGCCTCAAAAAGTCTATGGTTATCTGTTGTAATATGAGCCTTGATGGCTATCTCATATTGAATGAATGTTATTAACAACCTGGTGATTAAGTTGGAAGAGAGAATGGAGAGTAACTTGAAATAGGACAGTGACTAAATAGAAAGACAATACCTTAACTTGTAGCAGAAGATTTTTCAAAATAATGTGCCTAAAAATACACATTTATTAAGAAATTCTTTAACTTGGTTTGTTTTGGGAACAATATCTATGTATGTCACATCCAAAAATCTTACAAAAAGTGTTTACAGGTGTTTCTTCAGAAGGCATTTTACTCTTGTTACCTAAACTGGCTGGCCTATTGCAGTTGCCTTCCCAGGCCGTTGAGTTAATGCCTTTGAGAAGTAAGATCACCTCACCTGTGTAGCAACAGGACAATTAAATTACTAAGAGGACATATTAAATGTTTTTGTAGTTTTCTTAATGTTAACTAAAATAACTCACTGTTACTAATTTAATATCCTGAAGTCAAATATGTGGTATTTCCTGCATCTGAATGTCTTTCGCAAAATGTCACGAAAGACAAGTTCAGGGTAAACAACAAAAACTTGAACCATATCCCAAAATACAAGTTGTGGCATTAAACAAACCCTACAAAACATGGATTACAAATCTGCCAGTTCATAATGAGTTAAGTAAATTGATAAAAATCATGTTTTGGGATCTGTTTTTTCCTTTTAATGTCTGATGGTAATTTTCCAGCAGTCTAGTTTTAATGAAAACATTTACTCATGTAAATGAGGGTTTCAATTTACTTGTGTTGACAATATTATTTATTTTCATAGGGAAAAATCTTCCCTTTCTTTACCACCTACTTTCAGAAATCTTTTGGAATGTACCAAGGAAATGTCATCCTTCCTTTGACATTCATGTTCTGTTTGGGTTTTTTCTTTTATTTTACTTTCTATGAAGTAATGTAAACTCTAGCTTTATTTGATCTGGCATCCCCGCAGTTGAACATTGGTAAGTATCTTGTATTATGGCCCATCTGGGTTGTCATAGAAACCGGAGACCTCCATCCTCCTCATTGTTGTTGAAAATGGAATGCAAACAGGGCATCAAAGTGACAGTTTTTGTAGTACAAGTGAGAGCCATGTGAAGATCCAAAGAGAAAAGGTTCTTACTGGACTTGCGCTCCTGTGGGCTGTTGTAGCAGTTGTTACAGTACACCCTGTTTTCTCTTGAATATCTAGCAGCTGGGCAATAGGAAAAATGTGAGCATCGTGAAAAAGCCAAGCTTGTGTGGTTAATCTTGTCCACAGCTTTTTCCTCTCTATGTTTTCTTGATGTATTTGTCTTGGACTGGACTGTTAACTAGTAAGGAGATCAGAGCATGTTACTGCAAATCATTTGCGCTGCGAGGGGCTGAAAGAACCAATTATGTTGCATGTCCATGTGGTTTAATGTTTCTCTGCACTGATCTTCTGTCCTCTTACAAGAAGAAACAGCCAAATACTTCTGGCAAATGTGTTGAAAGATTTCACTTGCACAACGGTAGAAATGCCAAGTGATCATTCTTCAAATCTGTATGCATTTAACAGATATAATTGCAGAATCACACACGGCTTCCCTTCCCCCACGTACGCTCCAGCTGTGTACTCAGCAGTTCTGCCGGCATGCTGGTGAATGGTCCTGTCTCCTCCCCAGGACAAAGAACCTTTGAAATAGCCGCTGAATACTCGGCAGTGCTGCCAATTGTACATGATTGTGGATTTCCAGAATAGATGGAGAAATAATTTTCTAAATAGTGACTGGCTCATCGACTGAGAGACAGGCTCTGTCAGCACAAAGGGGGCACAGGAACAGTTTGGTTTTGTGTGTGGGAGAAAACTCTTAGTACAGTCTGTTCATGCTGAGCATGCTGTTGCTGGCCTGAAAGCAGCTGCCTCTATAGCCTCTGCTGTTGGTGCAGTTTCTCGAGCAATGTGGGTCACTGGGCAGGCTTCTGATCTTCTCTAAATTGATTAAGGAAATGAGTTTCTGCCACTGTGCAAAAGATGAATCCTCTAATTCAGAGAGCTACGCAGCATGAGAATCTGTGCTGCAAGAGTTAAAGGCTTGGAGCAAAACCCCCTCTTTCGTCATTGCTCTGGTAAATTGGAAGAGAAAGATGAGAAATGTGGAGGCAGAATGCTACAATCCTGCATTATTTGTCTAGCTCATAATAAATACATTCGAAATGCAGAGTAGGAAAAGGCCTCTGAATTATTATTACTGTTTACATAGTAGTAGTATATGTTAAATATTTCATAACATCTTTGCAAACTTGGTTTTCGGCCTACAGAGCATTGTGTGGTAATCATACAAACTACCAGCAAGGAAGCAAAATAGGAAAAAGCATTAAGAATGTGGGTCTGTGCGGTTAAATCAAGCATGGTTTACTGCTCTGTTCTTGCTTATGTATATATGAAACATACACGAAATATGGACGTTTTTCTTCAATGCAAATACATTGAAAAAAATCTCAAAGTATTCCCTGCACCACTACTTGTGTCACCTCAGACTTCCCTCTGGGCATAGGCCTGACATATCAGTGAGAAGGGACTTTAAAAGGGACCTGTATGACTGAAGTATGCCCTTTTTTTTCAAGTCATTCTGATAAAATGCAATGCTTTCTTCTACAAGCCCTCCCTGGTAGTGAGAAAGGACTAATTTTTGCTTGTCTGACTTCACCACTTTTCAATTCAGCTTTACATTGTCTGAGTGCTCTTTGCATGTGCAAACCTGTTTTTGCTTACTCTTTTCTGTGTTTCCTGATTTCGCTTTTTGATATTGTTCTTTTGTTTTCTTCTGAGCTTCCTCAAAATCAGTGACAGCTTGACTGTCTTGCTATGCAAACTGACAGACGTGTTTTGGACTTACTGTGATTTTGATATAAAATCACAGCCTGACCTGGAAGGGATATAGAAAGATCATCATGTCCAGCTCCTAAGTGAATGGTCCATATGGGGTATAAACCCATGACCTTGGCTTTATTAGCGCCATGCTCTAACCAACTGAGCACAAACATATTTATATGATCCTCCAAACAATTGCCATGGAAGTTCTACTGGACTCATAATTAATACTGGCTATACAGTGCAATGTCAAGTATTTCTGTTTGCATGTTAATGGGTTGGGGGTTTTTTGTTTGGTTGGTTTGTTGTTTTTTGTTTTTTTTTTTAAATTTTTGTAACAAGTATTACACATTGAAATTTTTGTTACAATTATTTGATATTTTCTCAGCTTTTGGTCATGGTGTTTCTTTTTTCAAAGTAAAGTTAGGTCACTATTTACTTATATGTACTTACACATATTTAATGATATAAAAGTGTGCATGTGTAGGATAGATCTTTTAAAAGCCTCTCTCCTCTGCTTACATTCTGTCTCAACTCCAGATGAATTACAATAGAGCATAGTTTTACCAAAACAAACTAATGATTATCATGCTCTATTTTCTTGAATATGTGCCGTGTTGTATTTGTTAGAAAACAAAAAGAAACCCTGAAGCTTGTTTCCCCAAAACAGCCCTGCATTTCAGCATCATCTTGGTTTATTCAGAGGTAGTGCAAGGGAAAATGTTTTCTCAGTTGTTTCTTTCATCTAATAGCCCCTCAACCTCAGATCCCACAGAACCTGCTCCCTAATATTGAAGCTCCTTTTGGCTTCTCATTTTGTGACGGTTATCTGAGAAGGAGGCTTATGTGGGGGCTTATTTTTATGAACAGGAGTTTAAAAGGGTAAACATCACATGTATAAAACTTTAACTGAACTCGTTGCAAAGACAGCACAGCTTTAAGGTAGTTTTCTGGGTTAATAATAGAGCTTGAGATCCCAGTATGAGTAAAGCTACCAGACCCGAGGACATAAAGTAAGATGGCTTGCTGTAACAACCTGTGTGCTTCAGTTGCTAGGTTTCTGTAATCTTTCAGTCCTCCTCAACAGTGCAACATGTGATTCCTTTAAAAAAAAATAATCCATCAGTGTGAAACCATGTTGAGGAAAACTACTGTTTTATGATTTACAGCTGTTAGAGATGGACGTGATGTGATAGGTGTCTTTAGAGAAACATGAGAGAGACCCAATGATGGTGTTTCTTAGAAGTCAGTGGGTTTTGAGCTAACGCTTCCAAACAGGTTTGTAACTGAATTGTTATGCAAAAAATGCTGAGTGAATGTCAATGAAAAAATACTTCTGAGTTTCATTAAGACTGTCTGATACCTCCTAGTGCTGGTTTAGCTCGTCAGACCAGTTTGTAGAATGAAATGTGTTTATCCAGTTATACGTTGCATGTTCTCTGCAGTAAGTAGCAAGTCAAACATATGGTGTGAAAAAGAACTTGCACTTCATTATGTGATGAAAATATGTTTAATGTTTTGTTTAATTTTTTTAAGCTAATTTGCCTTTTAAATCTAATACGGGCCTGAAGTGGCACAGAAGAAATCTTGGTCTTCCCTAAAACCACATATATTATATTGTTGAGAATTGCATAAATAGGGATTACAGGAGAGTTTACTTTCTCTTTCTTACCTCTTCATGCTGGATTAAAAGATCTCCTCACCTACCTCATGGGCCTCCCAAATGTTCAAGAAATCTTCTCCACTGATCTAATATAAAAGGAAGGTACTTGGATTATTTTTGAAAGGTCTTCTGTACAAAGTGCAGAGCAAAATAGTTCCTTTTGAAATATTTTCTAAGAGGTGTTGGAAAAATAACAAACATTACCAAAAAGTTCTAAAGAGGTACATTTGTCAGGTGATTAGTTTAAAAAGTCTTCATCACCTGCAATGTTGCATTCTTCAGAGGTGAGCATAGTCCACTTGTCAGAAAACAATATTCCAGATGGGGTTAGCAGCAATGGCTGACCGCTCCAGGAAGTGGAAGCACTTCTGCAATCCTTTATTCGGAAAGCAGTTATAAAACTAGATGCTTACAGCCAGGAATTTTGGAGCTTTAAATCATGATTCTAGTACATACTTCAAAAAATGTGAGAGTGCAAGTTATAGAGGCACCGGGTGTGTTTCATGTCTAAAAATCATTTTTACAAAAGTAAGAGCTAAGAGCTAAGCACAGAAATGTCATTCTGCTTTCCTTCAGTGTTATCTTAAGTCTAACAAATTTTAATCCTAGCTGAAACAAGATTTCATTGCATTATAACATTGAAGCACTGTAGATAGATTTTTACAGAACAGGAGATAGGGATGCTGTAGTTAAATTTCTTCAGTGTCCTACTTGTGTTTGTTTCATATTTATTAGGTTTAAAAGTGATCTTTAGTAGAGAAATTATATCCAACAGAATTAATCTTGCACTCTATTGATATCAAATGTATCCCGACAAGATCATTCATTATTCTTTCAGAAAATTGTTGTTAAAAAATACTTGCTTTCACACTTCGAGCAAGTGTGTCTCAGAGATAATAACTAACTGTCTTCTGTCTATTCCCTGTCTATACCTTTCCTGAGGCAACCTCAGTAGCCTGACAGTTTTAGATTCACTGTGGTTGATCACATCCACAAATTCTGAATTTCTGTCGTATATTACAGGCTCAGGTGGCACAAATTAAATTTCATTAAAGACTGAATTGGCATCTTTAGACTAAATTTAAGAAAATTGGAGAAAGGAGGTCCACAATCTATTGTAGATCTAGAAGGTGAGTCTAAGGGTCTTTAATGTTCTCCCTTGTAAATCAAGTCTCTTTAGGTTACTTTTGGGTGGGTTCAGTAGCAGTATTTACCTTCCCGTTATAAGAGAAAAACCATCTCTGTTCTCTTTGTACTGGAGGGGATCTTTGACAACATGCACCAGAACTCTGAAATAAAATTTCACAACCATTCTGAACAAGGACAGGGCTGGATTAATTGCTTGGCTTGTAGCACAAACAGATTTGTATCAGACACTTCAAACTTACCAAGTCTTAGAAAACAGCAGTCATTTCAAAATATTGGCTGAAGGTTGGGAAACCTACAGTAGAAGTAAGTTACATTTATTTATGGAGATACATGCATATGTGAGTATCAAAATATGTTAAAAAACAGGAGAGGCGTGGGAAAGGATAATGGAGCTAATAGCAAAAAGAGTATTGCCATCACTCATTTATACAGACCAGTTCCATATACCACTTTATGTTGTGAAGTAATTTGAAACAGTTAAAAAATTTAAGGGATTGTGTAAAATGTCATTCAAAAGTGCAGATTTTGTAATGTTTCATTTATTTTGAAAATAATTTGGATTCTGTTCCAGATTGTTTACAGTCCCTCCTTCCAAATTTGTTTCCCTTTTATCTGTGTAAGCATGTGCTGACACTGTTACTCAGTATACACAAATGCTAATCTACCTTCATGCACCTGGAAAATAGCTTTCCTGGCACTGAGTTTAAAACTCTCATGGAATACATTATTAATCGAAGAAGTCTCTCTTTTTAGAAAAGCTGTTCATTTATGTGGTCACTGTTGAGAAGGTTATAGAGAAATATAGTGCTGTTTGTAAGCAGTGTGGTCTTCAGAACATACAACAAACAACCCCAGATGCTGAAAATGCATTTACAAAAGATTTAAATTTCAAAAGTAATTTTCCTTCTCTGTGCTCTGGTTGCATACACTTACGTGATCTAATTATAATGTAACGACAACTTCTTTTCTATTGCCCTGCATGCTTTAGTGCTCTAAATATGTTTCTCTTGGCAGGTCTTTGCAGTGAGGTGAGAGTGTGGTAACTGTTGGATTCCCCATTGTGAATAATTCCCTAGTTCTGCATTTGGCTTTCTGATAGATCATGTATCTCTGAAATTCAAGGGGTAGAGTTGTGAGGGAAGTGGGTGGGGTGAGGCTGGTGTCCATCTGTGTATAATTCAGCTGAATCTGACTGCAGCTCAGTAACAGAGCCCCAGTGCAGCCTCTGCAAGGGCTGCTGAGCTGAACTGTTCCTTCAGTTACGCGTGCTGGTCTTGCAAATGCTGCCGAGCCTTATCAAACACAGCCAGTTGGTGCTGCTGGTATGAAAGCACAGGGGAGCTCTCATGTGGAAGGTTAATGGAGTGTAATTAGAAAGAAGAATGAACTGCTCAACCACTCTATCTCACTCTACCTGCACTGAGAGTGACAAGTGCTCTGATCTTTTATAAACCCTAGAGCAGAGGTTTAACAGTCTAAAATTATGACAGTATAACTGTTGAACAAGCAGGCACACTGTGAAGAAGTATGAACTTATGGGTAGGAATGTTTATGTTCCCTTATGTGGACTCTATTAGTACTTTTTTCATGCAGGATATTGTCCATACTTATATAGCAGGTCTCAAATACATTCTCCTGTGACGTATCCATTGATGTCAGAAAGATCTTTGTGTGCCATTTGTGCCTTTTTCATGCCTGCATATCACATAACCATTACCTTGCAGGATGAAGTGATGGAATCATCCTAGGGCTTTGATACCAAGGCATTAAGCTTTGATAGAGAAGAGTTCTGGTGGAAGCAAGAACAGTTACTGGGATTTATATTCCAGGAACTAAACAAAATTTGAGATTACATACATAAATTGAGGATACTAGTGCCTGATCCTGTGAATTAATATAGGTTCTCTTGAAAACTATCATTTTCTTCAAATATTTGTCTTTTGTCTATAGGATGTAGTTGTGGGTTTTTTTTTTCTTTTTATATAATACAGATATTTAATTATGAAACTGCAGCTAGGAAGTAGAGAGAAGACACCTCACATCAGTTCCAAAAGACAAGGAAATGACTGATTTAACTTCCTACACGTTAGAGGCCATTATATTCTACCCCAGTAATACTGTCTGATGTCTTTTGATTCAAGGAGAATTGGACAGTTGGGTTATCAAGTGTACTAGATTTTTGTCTTCCACATCTTTGTTTTTCAGAAACAGGTGGTGGATTGCGATGCCAGATATTCTGAAGGCACTTGCAATGTCAGCAGGTTGATGAGGGGAAATTTGCCCAGCTAGTAGTAGCAGGCAATCCACATCCCGCATTGCAATGGAAGGGAAAAAACATCCCAGCAAGTCTAACCCGGAGAATTTTTTTTCCCATTCCAAGTCTAAAATCAGTAAAAATCAAACATTTTGCAAGGCATACAATTAAAGGCAATTAAAGGACGAAGAAAAACTTGCTTTGGTTAGCCTCTTTTTCTCTACCTGTGGCCAGTATCTTGTGTTTCAGAAGAAGGTGAAAAAAGAACCTTGAGTATATCTGGTTGTTTGTGTCTCTGGACATGTTCATGTTCTAAAGAGTAAGGCTTTCTTTTTGTGGAGTTTCAGTGCTGGAGAAACAGTGGTGGCATGATGGGAACAGTGATGGCACTTGCACTGTCCCTTGTAAGAGACGAGAATGAGCAGAGACTTCCCACATCTCAGATCCCTCTCCCCCTCACATCTACTATACAGTCTGCTCTGAAACTCAGATTAAGCATTTCCTTTGGAAAGTTATACCCTTGTATATACCCTTTTTCTAGAGACTTTAAACCATGGTAGGCCATTGCCTCTTTTATTAGGCAGGTCCAACATTTAACCATATCTGCATCTTATTTTGAGGTTGAATTTGTCTACCTTCAACTTGCAGATACAGAGTCATCATTTTACATTTCTCAGAGAAACTAAAAATTCTCCCATCACTGGATTTCTTTTCTGTATATAAATATCTGTACTCAGTGAGTAGTCATTTCTCAATAAACTGGATAGGTGGAGCCTCAGTAAGCTTCACATTACACAGTGTAGTTTGTTGGATCCTTGATTATGGTTGTGGTCTTCCTTTCAACTGTCTCCAGTACCTCTGCATCCCTCAAGAAAAAGGTAGCTTTCCATTCATTTGGGAAAATGCCTGTTCTTGGGTGTTTTAATTTAAGAGCAGTGGTAGTTCAGCAAATCTTCAGTTGTTGAGTAGTTTTAGCCATACTTAGTGATGCACCTTTTGTGGGATAAGATAAAAACAGTTGTGCCAAGATAAAAACAGTTCATCTCCCCATACCATTTAAATTGGGAGGGCAAGGAAGAACCATGGCTTTGTTTTTCAGAGTCACTGTTACCTGATCCACAAACCTTGATACAATTGAAGGTCAGCAGTTTGGAACTTCTGCAGTGATTTAATTTGATGTCTTCTCTGTGAAGCAGGCATTTTCCTTTGTTTGATTGTCCTTGGTTAACTAAAGAGACTAGGACAGCAGGTATGTTTAGCTGAACAGAATGCCTGTTATTTGATACACTGTTCAAATTACTGGGAAGAAGAGATAAATCTCTCATTTGAGTGGGCTGAAACTGTGACTTTTTGCTCTAATAACTCATTCTGCTTATGAAGTAGAGATCACTAGTGAACTGATGTGATGTTATTAGTGATAGGTTTTAATTGAATTGGCACTAAACAGTATTTAATTTACAACAGGGAAAATGCTGGTGTTAGGTTGTGACATTTGTAGAGCAACTGTGGAAAGGAAATACTAGATGCTGTTACCAAAATCAGAGTTATCAATAGGGGGTTGTACAATAGAGTTTGAGCATCCAGGTCTTTCTGTTCACAAGAGAATGCATTTCCATTCTGTGGTTTAGTAACACTAGTCATCTTGCTTGATATTTCTGATCATGCATGAGGCACATGAGCATGAACTGTGTGTGTTTCCTTTCATGAGGAAGAGAGGAGGTGTGATTCAGTCATGAGAATAGCTGTAGGATGTACAAGAACCCTACTGAAGCTGACTAAATTTTAGTCAAGGACTGTGATGCTGTACACATTAAAATGTGCAGTAGTATGTTGTAAAAATTACTTAATGACTATCCTTTCCCTTTGAGTTACTCAAACTATGATGAGCTACCAGATCAAAAAGTATACTTCTCTTTAGGTTGTTTGTTTCTAAAACATGAAATAAATTTACTTATTTAAATTCCTCTACTTTGCTCGCTTAATGCAGACAACTTCCGTTTAAAGGATATCATGGTATCAGGTAAATCACAGGTAGGAGAAGAGAAGTAGTTCGACTGGCCTGGCAGAGGTATTTAGCTTTAGTAAACAGCTGCTGTGTAGAGATGCAAATGGCTTTCCCATGGGGGTAGCTGTTCCTGTGTGTTCTCCTGCATAAGAATAACAATCCACAGTATTTTTTTGTTCTGAGATTTTATATTGCAGGCTTCAGTCTATGACAGATTTTACAAGACCACATTACATGCTTCTAGTAAACTAAGTTCCGTTGGAGATCATATGGACTTTTTTTTTTACATTGAAGTACAACACTCTTGTTTCATTTCTGAAACTATGTCCCGATGGCTTTTTTATTTTTCCCTTAAGAATGTTTTTTTTTTCCTCTGTGAAATAGACAAATGGGGGTAGAACATTAAGATGGGCAAGATAAAATGAGCACCTTTTCCACTGTAGTCAGCAGTTTAATTCTTTAATTTCTTCAGTGTTTTAATTTTGAGCTTGTCCCTGTATCCTTTTACCAGTTTGTATTTGTACTTGAAAGTATTTCTGTAAAGGAGAAAAACCTAAAGCAAGACTAACTTTGTCAAACCTTGTTGAATTAAAAAAAAAAAAAAAAAATTCCTTTAATTTAATTTTTCCTTAATTACATTTAAAGTATTGCACTTAACTCTTTTTTCCTGTTCTGTTTTGCCTGTTGTCACACACTTAATTCCCCAGTAATTGCTTCATTGTTTAATTATTGTTGCTGTTCTTGCAAATTTCTTTCTGTTCACATATGTGCTGGGGTAAGAAGCTAGATATTACACATAGTTAATACGTAAGCTGCAGGAAAACATTGTATGTGTGCTGCCTCTACTAGTTCATTCTCTGTACTGTGCTTTGTGCAAGAGTAAATATTCTAGAACAAGAAGACAGTGATGCATAAGGCATTTCATGGTACAGCATTCCCTTCCAAAAATTAATTGGTCTTGTGGTACTGCAAATAGTAAAAGACACGGTACTGAAAATAAAGCAATCAAGAAGTCACATAAAGCAGAATAGCGCAATAGCTATTTTTGACAATTTTAATTTATAATTCTAGCTATGTTTTTAAATTTAAAAAAAATTTAAGCCTTCTCCCTGTTAAGAATGAAGGAATGAACATTATTTTCAGAACTGTCATAATCCACTTCTGAATGATTTCTAGCAGCTTTAAGTGGTGTTTCTCATAAAGGAAATATTCAGCATCTCTTTCAAAATATGTATGTTCATGTTTGAACTGTGTATTTGTTTCAGAATCACACCTGTAGGAAATAATTTAAAATAGAATTGTGATAGGTCTACCAGCATTTTAAAAGACAAAAATACTTTTCACATCATCCCAATGCTATCTAATAATATTTATCTGACATAACATTAAAGTAGATTTTATGGAATTAAGTTTTATGTAAATTCCATTTTACACAAGGTACTAGATGCCATAGTCAGAAATTGCATTAAAGCTATTAAGACTGCAAAGCAGACTCATGAATTTGGGGGTACCAAAACTAAGTGGTTCATCTCTAGTGCTCATCAGTATTGTAAGTGTAAGTTCATCCCACAGGACCATCATGGCAGAGGGAGGAGAAGCATTCAGTTGCCCTCACATGCTCTGCAACCTCTTTTAGATATGCAGGAGTCCTTGCGTCTTTGTGCTGCTTGTAGCTGTGTTTTCTGTGAGCTGAAAGCAGCGTATGCTCTTTGGGACACTTTCTGGAGCATTGGAAATGCAGCCATTGACTGCGTAAGGTTAGATACCCATGTATTTTAACTAAAGCTTTAAAAAAATACAGGTTTTTCAGCTATAAAAAGAAATAGTGCACATTTCAGTAATGATGCCCAGTAAGGCATTCGAGTATGAGATGGAAGTGGCCTCCCAGTCCCATTGCGACCTTTGCATTCAGCATTCAAGCACCTCTGCCTCAGGGCAAGCCTTTTCTGACTGGAAGATACAGGTGCCATTTTGATCACCTTTAAGAAGTAGGAAATTATATCACTCCTTTTTCTGGAAATAAAATTCTTTCTAATGTAGTTGGTTTAGATATAGTTGATAAAAAGATCTGGCTATAAGTGAAGCACAGCCACAAGAGCAAAATTCCATAAAAATAGAGGATAACCACAGAAATAGCTGAAAATATTTCTGTAGTCCTTAGATCATTATTTCAATGGAATTTAATTCAAGCTGGTTTGTACAAAATAGTTTTTTTCATTACTGGTGTAGATTCTGCGTCATCAATTTCTATAACTGGATTTCACTATTTTAGATTTTAGATACCATCTTAAAGCAGTAGATGGGTGTACAATTACCCTCCTTGTTTGTAATCTTTTAATTCCCAAATTCCATTCCCAAAATGCACCCTCTTTGCAGATTAAAGAATAATTGTACCAGATCTCCAAAATATTTTAGCTTCTTTCTGCCATGGAAGTTCTGGTATCTTTCGCTTTGGATAATGACAGAGGATAGGACTGACAAAGAGAGAGAAGGGAGGCTGGAAAGGAAGATTGCAGAGTAGTGAACTTCCCTCCATCCTCCCCACCTCCAAGCTGGAGCATACTTGAAATCAGTACTTCCTCTTAAACATTTCACTCGCAGCAGTAGGCAGCTTTTATATCCCAGAGAACATCTTGGTCATTGGAGGGCACAGGTAACAGAGGATCCATAATAGCTGACTTGCTGACATTGGGAGAGCAGGAAAGCATGTCACTGGCAGGCAGCTGAGCAGTTCAAACCACATCAGCTTTGGTTGTTTGATATGAAATGTATGCATTGCAAGGTTATTTAGTACACTAGTTTACTCTCTCGTTTTTAAAATACCTTTGTATTTTAATTTTTATTGATTTTTGAAGTTAAAAGCAGACCTTTCTTTAGATATGGATGTTTTTCTGAACATGCTTCCTGAAAGCAGAGAAAAACGTGTCATCAAATACAACCACGGATCTAGTATTTAAAAGAGAGATGAACTCAGAGAACTATTTTTTTCTTGATTGACTGATTAAAATGGAAATAATGCTTAGCTAATAAGAATGAAAACCTTAAACCATACTTAGTTTTAAATTTGCTCCAAGTACTTTGCTTATCCTATAACAACATATTCATGATAGTTTTTATATGAGCACAGAGATGTCTTCTGGCACAGATACATGATCAAGAAGATCTATTTTCCGCTTAATCAAACAAAAATAATCTTCCAATGCTGTATTAGGATCTGGCCTGTGGCATGAATGAGAAAGTGGTATAGCAAAATGTCACAATATTGATTGCAATTATTAACTTTAAGGAAGGGTCATATAAGATGTCTCGGGCTCTGAACTCAATGGTGTGAACGGTTCCTGATGAGATTAGCGATAAAGATGTCAAGACAGCAAGAGCTCTGAGATGATGTAGTGTGCATACAGGGCACTGTTCGACAAATGGGTTTGGAAGTAGTCTGATAGTAACCATTGCAACTACCGGCAGTTCCTTTTTGGGCAGAATACAGTTTGGAAGAAAGGATGAGATTATTCTTTCACATCGTGGAGGTAAAGAGAAGATTGGCATTCAGTTTTGTGGAAGGTTCAGTAAACTTGAAAGACAAATGCTTTTCATACATTCATATTATAGCAGGAAAAGAAACTATTCTAGGAATATGAGGAGAACTAGAGCTTTAAGACATGCAAAGAATTTATGTTGTGTGCATGATGATGTGTTTATGATTGAGTTAATCGCAATTTTAAATGTTGAAGTTGTCATTAAGAATTAAATATTCTTAAATAGGAGTGGGAAGGAAAAATGGCAGTGATTACATTTTAAGAATTAGGCATATTTCTTAAGAATTCTGCGGTGCTTTTAGGACACCTGAATCTGACTGGCATTCAGTCTCTAAGACATGCAGCTAGGACTTGATATCAGCCTTGGCAAATCTCAGTCATACAGACCGTACTTTTTGCAGCACAGACTGTCTTTAAAATTGATTAAGAACAGTCAAATAACCGAGGAACAATTTTAAAACGAAGTGTTAATGATGCCTGACTGTAAACAAGAGTTTCTTTCATAGCACCCTCCTGTTTAATTCCCTACCGGAGGAGGCTCTGCTAAGGTTGCTGCAGACAGACACGTGCTGGGCGCTTGTGTGGCTGCAGGGCAGCACTTCCAGCAGGATGCCGGAGGAGCCGTGAGCTGCGTGCCGAGTCAGAGCAGCGGCGTGGGCTGAGCCGTGCACAGGGGGACGCAGACGGTAGAGCTGAAAATGGGAGATGTGCTCTGAGGTCCTGTGTAGGTGCAACCCTGAGAGACTCGTCTGGTTTTGCTAATTCAGCTATAGACTTTGAAATATGTTGTTCAGGGTGTCTCTCTTGATAATTAGGAACAAACAGATAATCCCAACAGTCTTGCAGATAGTAAAATGAGTTCTGTAGTTTCAATGTGATATTTTTACTGACAGTTGGTAGAAGCAGCTTATTAAACTGCGTAAGCAATTGGCATGCAGTGCAAACTTCAGTTTTACTCTCTGAATCTTAAAAGCATTAGATGTTTCTTCCAATTTAATATCTGCATAATGGATATGGATAGCAAGATATGCTGCTGCCAGGCAGCTCTCAGCAGCCTCCAACAGGCTAGCGTAGACTTCCAGAGCAACGGCATTTTTCCACTCACGTTATCCATCTTGTGCCAAATAATGCTGAGCCTCAGTTTTTGCAGAAGGCACTAATACAAATTGTGCTTTGGTCCTGTTTTACCCCATCTCTGCAGGCCATGGTTCAGGCTGGGGGGTGGAACAGGCGGTGTGTGAATGCCGTGTGACTCACCTCGCTCCTGCTCCCCTGCTCTCCTCGCTGGCTCTTGTCTTGCTGTAGCAGTATGGCAGAGGAGTCCTCAGCCTGCCTCTCCCCCCACTTTTTTTTGGTTGTTTTTTTTTTTTTTGATCCTTTCAGTAATATTCCTCCCATTGTAAAGAAGATGGAAATTCATTCTTAGGCCATTGCTGCTGATTTCTTTCAGTCAGGAAATCAGTAGAAGAGCATCATTATCCCTGAATTTCATACTGGCAGCTGTGGAAGAAAAAAACTCCCTTCCTGTTCATGCCGGGTATGGTAATTCTTTAGCCTCCTGTGCAGTGTATGTGCAGTCCATTTTTTGGCAGGTATTCTATAAATACGTTGCATTATTTCCTCTCCTATTTTGCTGCCTTCTCCTCTCCTCCCCCTTGGGTTACTCTCTGGAAATGTGTTTTCAGCTCTTGTATCTGCTTGCTGACGCCGCACTTTGATTTGCATGTTAACATGGTTGGTCTTTTCAGAAAGCAATTTTAAATGATTGTTCAGTTATTACGTATACAAGGAAGCTGATAGACACAGGACATTTGAAACTGTGTGAAATATCAGAATTAAGGAAAAGCTTTCTACACTTCTATTACTTTATCCTTGTTTCAGAAGGGAATAAACAATTTACAGCTTTTAGGCTTTGACAGCTTTTAGCACTTCACTGGATGCTGGGTAAAATAGTTCCTTCAGGCTACTGTCCTTTACTAATTCCCTGAATTTCAGCCAGGTTAGGCCTATGTTTCTCTTGTCAGAGATGAGCAGGCATCCTCAGCCAGGGCTGTGGGTTTTGTAGAAGCCAGGCAGTCCTTCTTCTGTACTTTCAAGTTGCTGAATTCAATCTCTTGCTAAAAGGTCAATTGTGTGAGCTCACACATTTTGACATTATGAAACAGGGATGGGGAGTTTGTTGCTTGTGGTTTTTATTTGGCTTTTTAAAGTTCCAGTTTTCAAATCTGCCAATTTGGGAACTTGCCCTTTTTATTATCTTCTTCTGGTCTAGAGGTACACACTATGTGAGGCATCATGCTGTTTTAGCTCATCATAAGCAAGATACTTAAAATCATACGTCTACTGTATATCCACAAAATGAAAAAAACATATTTTGTTAGCTCAGAATTTCATAACCATGTGTGAATAAAATTTGAGGAAAAATATTCTTCCAGTTGTAGTAAATAGCTGGATTTTCTGGGGTTTTTGTTTGTTTGTTTGTTTCTTTTCTCTATGTTTAGTACTGTCTGAATACTAATGCTTCAAAACAAAACAAAAAAATGAAAGCATTTGGTATTGTCAAAATTGTTGTGTTATTTTTAACTTTCTTTTCCATGTAAGTGCCACTTCTTGGGGCAACCCACTGTCAGCACCTGACTCTGGTAGTGGTTTCCTGACTATTCCTATTTCCACCAGAGCTTTCTTGGTTCAGCCTGTCCCATGCCTGTTGACTTCATTGTCCTCTTCCAAAGACAGCCTTGTGTAATTGCTTGGGAGTGTGCATATGCTCTTGATCAAGGGGGCTTAGGGCTATAGCTAAATCTTTTTAAAGCTGTCCAAATTTGGGGGTGGTTAGAGGGTAGGTTAAAATGTCCATTTTTGGTCATGCCTGCAGAAGGTAAGAGAAGTCTCAGAGTGTTTTCACTGTTGTCTGCACTAAAGTATAATATGAACATAAATTGTGAGCCCTTATTATCCATGTAGATAACATATATCTTATGCTGCAAGTCATCTGGTCTGCTCTTAAATCCTTTTACTGTCTAAAGATGCACGATGGCTACCAAGAGAAGAAACCTCTTTTTAAAATAACTTCTAACTTTATTGGAAGCTAAACTGTAACAGGAAGCCCCTAAGATGGGAGAAACAGATCTGTGCCATTTTCAAAATATAAATGTAGGTAGCCGTCTCTGATTCTTATTCAGGTGACAACAACATTGAACAGAAGGACCATGCATCCATGCCCTTCCTGATCTCCACTTTGCACTCAAATTGGCTGTCTCTCACTCAGTTTCAATGCCTGGTACAAAATGACATGCTTATTGCCTTGAAGTCAGCTGGGAGGCTTCAACCCAAAGTTCTTTTTTGTCACTGTTTAGGAGTGGTGCATGTTTGAAGGAGTCAAAGCATGTGGAGTCATGTAAATATAGGTTACTGAGGTCTTGCAGTGGTTTATGGATAGGCTGAATTTTGGTCAGTGGGTTTCTACAAGAACAGTGGGGTCACCTTGCTGGGCTGTAGTACTCCTCTGTGGCCAATTTTACACTGTGCCTATTAGATAACACCAATGCTTAAAATTCCAAAAAGAGAAATCCTGTTAAGCTTCTAAGCAGTTCCTTATTTACACTAAATAAATGTATCTTTAGGGGTTACTATTTTCTCTAGTATGTGCAGCTAAATAACTGTCATCATTTCTGTTTATGATTTTGTTTATCTGGTAGAAAAGAGTGGTGGAACAGCTTCGAAAGAATTTGATAGTGAAGCAGGAACAGCCAGACAGTAAATTTCAAATACAGCCATTGGCACAGTCAGAAAACAAACTACAGACACCACAGCCACAACCACTACAACAGCTACAGCAACATCACCATCAACAGCAGCAACAGTCCACGGCACCCTCTCCAAACGTGATAGGATCACAGGTAAAAAGCTACAACAATTATTTTTCTTACTAAAGGTGAAGCTCACTGAAAATTTTAAAAAAGGAAAGGTGCAGAAAGAAAACTGCAAACTTTCACTTATGCCTGCTAGTGTACCAATATGAATTTCTTCTTCTTTGCATATGCAGATATGGGTCTTCTGGGGTTTTTTGTCAAAAATCTCCAATCTGAGTTTAAAAAACTGTTTACTTCATTGTCCTCTCCCATGTACTGTTGTACGGGTGTACTGTTTAAAAGTTGAATCCTAACCCCACAGAAAAGAAGGGTGGCAGTATCACCTTTCTTAAAAATAAGTGAAAGTTTAGCAAATGAGCCTCTTTTCCCTAGCTGCATGAATGAATCAGACTATACCTAGTAGGTCTCAAGAAACAGTAAATACTTTACACACACTGTATGAGGTATATGATTAAAATCCTTTATTTTTAAATGACTAACAAAAAATGCCCTCTACAGATGTGAACAAAGTGCAAGAAAACAGTTCCTTCTTCTTCCTGCTTGGTTCTTTTTAAACAGATATAAGTCATACCAAACAATACTTACCTGATTTTACAAGGATTTGTCTAAAAGTATACAGTGTTAATTGAAGAGTTCAAGTTTTAGAAAATAGGGTCTTTAGAGGGAAGATGAACTGAATTTCAGTACAGTATGGGATTACAGACATAATCCCAGAACTCAACAAAGTGATTTGCTTAAAAGGGGAATTTCAAGTTTCTCTTGTTCAGATATTTGAATTCACAAAAGTGTGCTAATAAAACAGCTAGAAAATGCAGGGAGGTGTTCTGTAAAAAGAAGTGTATATGAAGTCTTTTTTTTTTTTCCTGTTGATGCAACCTTAGGAGCTCATGTTTACCTGGATAGGTAGATGGCAGAATTCACCCGTGAAGTTTGCTTTATGCACATTGCAGTGAATCACACCCACAGCTTTTACCAGTTGTGATTCTCATCTTCTCTTTTTCTGAAAGCAGAGAAGAGAGAAATGGTTGGGCTGTTAGTTCTCTTAACTCAGCAAGTTGGTTTGGATGCGCTCAAAAATGCATTTGTGAAGCTTAGCTAATTGTATTTTTGAGAAGAGTATATTGAAGAAATGAAGCAAACCTAACTAAGGAAAATGCATTTTGAGCAGCAACATCTATATCAAAGCTAAAATAGAACAAAGATGCAAATATTACTGTGTCCTAAAGTACTTATAGGCAAACAATGGATCACTGTTGTATCAGTGATCTCTGTTTCTCAGTCAGGAAACATGAGAGCAAACACAGTTTTATGTGTTTCTCAGTATTCCTTGCTTTGCATTCATTCATTAACTTCCAGGTCATCTCCTGGGTTGTAAAAATTGAGGTTTTGTTCAAAGTTAAAGAGCCCTCTAGCGAAACAGTCAAAAAACTGCTACACTCTTCTGACTACCATTGGTACTGTATTATTTGGAAAGTAGTTACAAATTGGAAGGCAGGTTGTCCTGTCCCTTGGATAAATAAGCCAGCTTTTATCCTTAACACTTCTCTGGTTTTGTTTGTATTGGTAAAATAGTCAGGTATCCTCACTTGTTTCTACACATTTTGCATCTAAGGTTGTGCCTCTGTCTTACTGTCTCAATCTCTTTTGGCAAAGAAAAGTCAAATATTTTGTCTCTCCATGAAGTTTGTTTATGCCTGCTTTTGTAAATAACACATTTTCGAAGGCTGTGTCACTACAGAGAATGCTTTCAGTGACTGTTTTCAGAGTAATCAAATTTAGGAATCAAGGTATATATGCCATAATTAACAGTAACATTTCAATATACGTAATATGTCCAGTAAGAAGGTCTTTTAAAATTTTCATAAGCAACAAGCCTGCTAAAAGGTCATATTATTGCAATATTATGTGCAATAATGCAGACTTACTATGAATGCCACTTCAGTATGAATTAATGCATTGACTACTTTTTAGAATAAGCAATCTAATTAATGCTCAGCAAAGTAACAAGGATATTCAAGCTCTGTGATCTTCTGACTGAAACTGTACTCTGAGTACTTGCAGAGTTAATAGAACCCCTTGGAAGAGTCATAGTCTTGTATTACATGATTGATTACACCTTTTTTTAAAACGTTTATGGTTGAATGTAATGCTTGTGAAAATGATATCACGTTACATCTTGTTGGATAAGCTTGAGTAATGTTGCTCATTAAGGGACTGTAGCCTCTTGCTTTGGGAAAGGTGCAGCAGAGGTCGATAAGCTTGTTAGATCTCAGATAAAAAGTTAAGAAAATTGTGTTGCAACAACAAAAATTTAATTATGTCTGGATTTTTTATAAATGTATAAAACTGAAGCATAAATTATCCTTTGATTTGGCATTACATGGTGAATATTTTCACACTTGTGCATAATTAACAGTTAGGGGACATAGTTTAATTATTATGAAATTAGAGGTGTGAAGGTAAACTGTTTTTGTTTAAGGGAACAGTATTGGTGGAAATACTGAAGAATTCAACTGGAAATACATTATTTTATTAGAAAAAAGATAAAGGTCTTGTATGATTAAAGTCAAATAGTCTAAGTCAGGCATGTTCAGAACACAAAGACTGCCTGATCCCTGGTTTTCCATTTTTTCTTCTGTAGAACATAGAGCTGACATCAGGGGGGAATGGTGGTTATTTAGTACTAAGAGCATTTGATCATTCCACTGAAGTTTTGAAGATGCAGTGCCGTTGGTGCAATGGATTTTTTACACCAAAGTGAAAAGAAATAAAATCATTTGCCATTCTGTCAAGTGTCACTTGTCATGAGTTTTCTGTTTGCATCGTGTTCTGGTTTTATATGGAGACTCTCACCTTGTTGCTTTTTGAATGAGGTTGGTTATGTCCATTTGCCTTAGCATCTTGGAAGACAGTACATTTTACAACGAAGATGTGAAATGATAGTTGCTTCAACTTTGGAAGTTTGGGCATGATATACTGAGGCATTTCAGATAAATGTTGGTGTTACATGATTCAAAACCACTCTTTTTAAAACAGGCCAAGAGTAATCATGGTGTCAAATACATATTCCAAAACTAGCCCATTCCACAGAAGTTAAACTTAATTGCCTGCAGCTGGGCAGACTAACAGCCAGCTCTTACAACTTCAGGACAACCCTACTGATACTCTTAGGAAAGAAAGTTCAGTGCAAGGTAACTGCATGTATCGCTAAAGCTGAGACTGGGATGCCCAAAATAAAAAGATACATTTTTGTTTTTATAGAAACCAACTTACGAGTGTTTATACCCCTCTTCCTGTGATTGTGAGGATCACTCTCACTACAGTCTCTATTTGAAAATAGGAGTTTTACTTGATGAGAAGCTAGTTTGCTGCTATATTTCATAAACTTCCACCTTATATGTTTGATATTGACAGTGCATGTTTGGAAGTAATATGAAACTAAAAGATCCAAAATGCATATGCCACTGCTAACACTTAATTGTAATTTTCTCAGGAATTTGTTTTGATTCAATCTGCCATGCTGCAGGTGATTAAAACAGACCAAACAGGTGCCTCAAATGAGAAAGCTTTCTAGCTATCCAGTTTTCAGAGGTGTAAGATAATGTGCTGTCTGAACAGCAGGTAGATAGGCTCAGAGCTGCCTTTTCTTTCTCATGCTGTCTATTGTTTCTGACTAACCAACCCACGTCCTGTCTGATATGGAGTGTCTCTGTCTCTTACAGTGTATTTTCTGTTTCCCTTAGAAAACTGTAACTACAGCTTCTATGATCACCACTAAGACACTACCTCTCGTCTTGAAAGCAGCAACTGCGACCATGCCTGCCTCTGTTGTGGGTCAGAGACCTACCATTGCCATGGTTACTGCTATCAACAACAATCAGAAAGCAGTCCTCAGCACTGATGCGCAGAATGCACCAGTCAACCTCCAGACAACAAATAAGGTCACTGGGCCAGGAGCTGAGGCAGTCCAAATAGTGACAAAAAACACAGTAACTTTGGTAAGCTTTTCATGTGTTTGCCCTGCAGATATGTGTGGGTTTGGTTAACAAGAGGGCTATTGGAAAGAAATAAACAGTCAGGGTTTCTCACAGAAAGGAGGACAGTAAGGACACGGTATGAGTCTTCAGTAGCTGACGTTGCTAAAGAGATAGTCTGTAAGAAAAACATCTTCTCTCCCTGTGGGTTGTTATTACTGTTTTGCTTTATAGAATTAAATTAGTGCTGTCATCACCTCTGTGTAAAGTGTCCCCTGTTAGTAACTGTAGTCATGGGGCAGTAGTGATTGTTTTGCCCTTACTGAATCTGTATGGCTATGTTCTGCAGAATTCCTACTCTCTTCTTAGGCAAAGGAGATGTCAGACTTTCTTCATTTGATCAATTTGGGTCTTCATCTTAGGGTTTTCTGAGTCAATCTCTTGTTCCCTTTGCATGATAAAGTCTGGTGTTAGACACATCCCTTAAGTTTGCCCACTACCAGGTCTTCACTCAGCATGTTTTCAAATGCACAAACAGATGCTGTTTCTTTAAAAACATGTATTTTGGAAATACAGTTTTGTGCTTTGGCTACATCACACAGTCTTTTCCAGAATAGTTAGCCACCTAGAAATAAAAGAACCAGTGTTTCAGAATTGGATTATATAGGCTTCTTGGTCTGGAAACCAGGCATTATATAACAACATGACAGGGAAATTTTACTTCTGAACTAAAGACTACAGCTTTATTAAACATAAATCTGATTTATCTATATTTATTAAAATACAGTTTAATGCAGATGGAAGTCATTTTGCTTCCTAATGAGGCATATGTTTGTGATCAGAATAGAAAAGACTATTTGAGTGGAGTTTTTTCTACTCTTTTCCTGTGTCATCCCTTGCACCACTGTCATCTGTTCTTTGTGTCTGTGCTTCATTTCCTTGCTGAATAACTTCGATTTGAGGAGGTAATTCTGTTTTAATACTAGTCCATGATTTGTGTTTCTGTAGCAAATTTCATCAAAAATATCAGAATATTTTCCGGAGTATTAATTAATCAGTACAAGACCTTTTTGAAGAAAATTGCAATCTTGTGTGGGTGGACAGAAGTATAAGAGGGTGTAAAACAACACTGACATTAATTTCAGAGAATCTCCCCAGGTACTCATGGTAGCTGGTAGTGCTATTCAGTGGTTAATCATGTGGCAGCTCCATGCAACTGATTTCGATTTTCGATTTCAGGGAAGTACTTAAGTTTCCTTAAAATCAGATCTTAATTGTTTCAAATGAATGGCCTACTTTTGAAAATTTCAAGTTGTGTATTTAGAGCCCCTCATAGTGTCATTAACATTGCTAAAAGAGTTGTAACTTCCAGATCTTTACTATTTGCATGAGATGTTCTCTCATTCTTCTGTGTGTCAACCACTGTGAAAAGACCATAGTTCATATAGCTGGATATCAAGCTGTTATTATTTTCTGTCTGTTGTAAAGTCATTTTTTGATGATTAAAACAAATATGAGGTTTCTATTATCAAATGAAATCGTTTTAGATTGCAGAGCACAGTAGTTAGTACAGTTGAACTAAAAAGAAACATGCTTGCAATTTATGAAGCAAAGTGTGTAGGATTTAGAAAGTAAGGTTCAGTTCGGTCTTTAATACATTTCTACTGAGGAACCTCTTGCTATGAAAAAATTATTTACAGAGTGAAAACTGAGGGCATCAGGTCTGAAAGTACATTCAGGATGGTGATTGTGATGAAAAACTTCAAAGCTAAATTTTTCTCTTACCTCTTACTGAGCTTCTCACGTTCTTACAGCAGGTTCAAGCTACGCCTCAGCCCATAAAAGTGCCGCAGTTCATCCCTCCTCCTAGACTTACTCCTCGTCCAAATTTTCTTCCACAGGTGAGTATACAAACAGTAGAAGGAGGAACTTATATAGAATAGATAGAAGAGACTTTTGATGAACATTGTGTGGTGTTTATTGCTGATGTGCTGGAGAAGACAATTCATCCTCAAGAGGTTTGCAGATGATAGCAAATTTGAGGGTGCAGTCAATTTTCTTCGGGGCACTGCTGGCATGCAGAGAGCCCTAGACAGGATAAAGGAAAGGGCCAGCAGGAATTTCTTGAGCCTCAGCATGAAAAAAGGCAAAGTCTTGTAACTGGAATGGACTAAACCCCTGCACAGGTACAGGCTGGCTGGGGAGCTGAACAGCTTAAAAGGTCTTGGTTGACAGTAGCTAATTGAGTGGTGTGTCCTTACAGCAAAGAAACCTACCAGCATATTGTACCAACAGGACTACAGCCACTAGATTCAGGGAAGAGATTATCCACCTTTCCTCAGCAATCATAAAACTGAGCCAAATAAACACCCTGCAGTTTTGGAATCCTTGGTTGATAAATTTGAATGGAGCATGGGAAGGAAGGCCACTAAGATAGCTGGGGGTGTGGGTTTCATTTTGGAGCTGCGGCTGCTTTTTCAGTTGCAGTGCTGTGCATTTTCTCATGGGAGTTGAGCAAAAGAGATGTAACCATATTCTCCCAACATCGTCACGGGATTTGTAAATATTCTGCACCTGTGAAAACAAGAAGTGTTGATTCTAACTAGCCAGTCATGGTGATGGGGTGGTGAATTCATTGACCAATCAATTTATGCTGTCTGAAAACCTTTAAAAATGGTGCTGTTTTTGAATAAACTCAGGCCTCTTAGTCGAAGGAAAAAAAAAATAAAGAAGCTAGTGGGGCAATGGGGGGCGGGGGCAGGAATAAATGACCTGTAAGGAGAGGCTGAGGAATCTGGGCTTTTCAAATTTGGAGAAGAGGCTTTAGAGGCACCCTAACAGCAGTGTTACTTTCAATATCAACAAAGAAATAAACAAGAAGCTGGAGACATAGGTGCTTGGCAGGACAATTAGAGGCCATGCTCATAAATTGGAACAGAGAAGTTTTAGACTGCATATAGGGAAACACTTCTCTCCTTGAGGACAATTAGGAGTGGAAGAGGCTTGCCAGACATGTGAAAGCTCCATCCTTGAAGTTTTACAAGACTTACATGGACAAAGTCTTGAGCCACCCAATCTGCATTTAGTGATGGCCCTGTTCTGAGCAGGAAGTCAAATTAGCGACCTCCTCAGCCACCCTCCAGCCTGTATGAGTTTTTAGTTATGAAATTTGCATATGATGATTATACATGATCTTGTTTGCAGTAAATGAAATGAACCCATGGAATAAGTGTCATCAAAATCAAAGTATCAAAGTATCACCCAAGGCCTTAAATTGCTCTAATTGTTGCTTACTGCTCATGAGCAAAAAAAGAAAATGTGAGATGTCTAGATTATTCCAAAGTATTTCTGTATTCCAAGAGAGAGTGACCTTTGTTTTCAGCTGACTAGTAAAACTTGTAGTTTACTTTTTTTTTCATGGTTTGGGGAGGAAACAGATTGCTTCTTTATCAGAGAATATTTTTTGTTAAAAAATATCTTGGATGAACTACTTAATTTGTATGAAATATGTGGTGTTGTGAATAAAAGTCTAAATCTTTTGCAAAGTGAGAAAGGAAAGTAAAGGCTGGTATCTGATTAAGATTTGGATATAGTGAGATCTCTTGGAATATGACCTAGTTTTTCATGGTAAAATGCTTCATGGAGTATTACAGGTGGATAGGACAATAGGAATCAAGGGGAAAAAAAAGCTTTATTTTTAAAGTAATGTGCTCTACTTCTGTACTCTGTAATATCATCTTAAGTCCATTGTTAAGAACAAACTTTACAGTGACAAGAAATAAGCGATTATTGGTGATGGAGTTTTGGAAGATTCTTGTGGCTCTTTTCTTTCGTGTGAAAGAAGATAAATTATTGCATTTACCTGTACCCTCAGCACTTTCAATAAGGGATTAATTTATAATCTTGTCACTTCTTTTGCTTATCAAGATTAGTTGTGCAGGTATCTAAATAATATATAGCATTGACAGATAATAGGTATTTGCTGAAAAAAATAATTATTTGTTTCAGGGCACAGTCAACTGTTCATAACTTCTTGGAGGTTCATTACAAAGCCCTGAAACACTTTTAACATGAGCGCCTCAGCTTTGCCTGTAAATATCGCATGGATTTTTTTGGCTTGTAAAGCCAAGATGTTAATTTAGATACAGATAAGGCATTTGGCAATAAACATTCTGTATAAGTGTCTGTGCATCCAAATACCATTTCAGGGATGGTGACTATATATGCAAATGTTATGGATGGGTTTTATGTAAGTAGGTTTGAAAATGTGGTGCTTTTTTCTCTTAACATACTTAGGACAGTATGCTAAAAATTACATTATCTAAAAAAAATCAAGCAGCTTCCTGCAGATTATACAGGATGAATTGAAAGACTTAGTAAAAAGTTGATCTGAAATACTGATATACAAATCTCTTTCCTTTTTTCTCTTTTTCTTATCTTATTTTTGTAGGTTCGACCTAAACCAGTTGCCCAAAATAACATTCCTATTGCCCCTGCACCTCCTCCAATGCTTGCAGCTCCTCAGCTTATTCAGAGGCCTGTGATGTTGACAACAAAGTTCACACCCACCTCTTTACCCAACTCTCAGAACTCCATACATCCAGTTCGTGTAGTTAACGGGCAGACAGCAACCATAGCCAAAACTTTCCCTATGGCACAGCTCACCAGCATTGTGATAGCAGCACCGGGAACCAGGCTCGCTGGACCTCAGACTGTACAGATCAGCAAACCAAACATTGAAAAACAGGTACTGATAAAGTGTCTACTAATGCAAGGTATGGGTTCATTGCTTGACTGTGCAGGTTTGGAGAGGATGACAACCAGGGAGAAGTTTTCAGTGGATACTGGAGATATTCATGTTCCAGTGGCAGTACAAGTTATGGGATGACTTGCAGCTCTTGGGGTAGAAGTTACCATTTCCTTTAATATGGGCCATTGGCACCCTTTTCTCCTCCTTCATTGTTTTTATGCTCCCTCTACTGTTTAAACATCAGTAGTTCATAAGCAGGCTACATTGCTGAGTTTGACTAGTATCTTGAAGAACAAGTACAAGCTGAAATCCATCTTCGTATCAAGCCCTTTTGTTTTTCAAAGGGTGGTTATGTGAAAGGCAAAAATTGCACAAAATTGTAGGGATATTTAATAGGATAAATGGAGCCATTTCTTTTGTGATCCCTTGATCTTGTAATCTTGTGATTGGAGGCAAAACAGTCTCACTCAGCTTCTGAAGTCTGATAGTTCCCTCTGTCTAAATTGGATTGAATGAATGGGAAGGAGACCTTCAGAAGCAGAAAATTCTGTATGTTTAGTTTTAATGTCTCTCTGAAGAAAAGACTTCTGTAAAATAAAAATTATTTAAGTCAGTATGGATTGCAACTGAGACTCCTTGCCAGTCTGTTCAAGTAAAGCAATATTCTGATTCACTTTTTAACTCTTTGTATATTGGATGTTAGTAATAGTGTAACATTGTATACTATATTGCATACTATAACACATAATATGTATGAAATTTATATAGATAATAGTAGTATATATGTCACTTATAACTCTTTCCTGGACTAATGTGCCTTGAAGTTACCTTCTTTCTGGTGTTGAAATACTTATGGGGACTATGAAAATTATGTGCATGAAAGATGTGCTCATGCTCAGTTCTGCTTGTGAAGTCTCAAGAGTAGGTTCTTGCATCCTTCAGGGCTGTTCCACAGGTTATTCAGCAATGTCTTTCCATGTGATTTGAAGTTGTAGTTCTACAGTATTTGACTTTTGATGCCTGTTCCTTTTGATGTCAGCCATATTCATTTGCTCTTTGAATAATTACTGGCAACTAAAGAAAAATGTAGAAGAATGGTGGTGGTTCAATAACACATAAATTTTTTTGTATAGTTTCTCCATATCATAAAGGGGAAAAGTGTGGCTCTCTGTAGGTTACCTTGCTTGGTTTATAGCCTCAACATCCATGCTATAGGCTGAGGAATGTCATGCAGAAGATTTTTGACCTGAGAAAAGAAAAACGCTTCAGAAACATCTGAGATTGAGGAGTTCAGAGAAACAGTTTTTGAGCCATTCACAATTCTGTAAATTATGAAGACTGAAGAGTGAGAAGTATAAAATGTATGTGCCATGCACAATGGTTTCTAGGTGGAAGTCTTGGTGGGATGAGTTTTCTTGAAGTGTCTGTTATTCTCATACGTTATGGTGATTTCTGTAACAAAGTTAACTCCTAAAATCACTGTTATATCTTGTGTGGCTGTGTGGGGTAATGGATTGGTGACAAGGGTGTTTCATTCTTTATTAAATGAAAATACCTTGTTTAACATTCCTCTCGCATCAGATTCCTCAATTAAGTCTTTGTTAGTACACTGCCAGCTTTGAACATTTTTTTCTGCTGTATGTGCAGAAGTATTTGTTTTGCTTTCATAGTCAAAGTAAAAAAAGTCATTCTTATCACTGAATGAGAGAAACACTGTTTTCTTTCAGACCATTAAACCACATGTGGAAACAGAAGAGAAGCAAACAGAAAGTCGTACAGTTACTCCACCTGCTGCACCGAAGCCAAAACGAGAAGAAAATCCACAGGTATCAGAACATACCCAGAGCTTTCCTTTAAGAAAAAAAAAGAACACTGTCCTTCAGAAAATATTTTTTTCCCTCTGTTCCCTCAAGACTTCTTAACTTTAACATTCCATACGTTCCTGTTGGACAGCAGTAATTGATAAGGCTACAGAATAAAAAATATAAATGGATATAGTGCATTGCATTTTTCAGTTCTGGAATGCATTTGGCTTCTAAGTCTTTCGTAAGTTAGAAGATCGTAATTTCTCTGTGATACTTCCTTCAAACAGAGGTTGAGATTACAGAGTTGATTTCCATTCCTTTGAGGTTTTACACTCTGCAGTTATTCTCAAAGCTGACAAAATGTCTTTGTTTTACTTTATAAAATATTTCTATTCTGGTGAGCAGGAAGGAAAGAGTCATGTATATTCACGTTCTGCTTGTGTTTTAGTCCAGTTTAGTTTGGGGTGAAAGGGAGGATGGAATGACTATTTCTTAAAGTCTTTCTGCTGTGAAGAGCTTTGGAACTGATTACAGCTAAATGCTCTGCTGCATTTGTTTCTGTAGATGGATTCAAATTGACTGTTGTGTGAGCTCTAACTGTTGTCAGTTAGACAGCAGAATTCTGATTTTTACATGTCTCTGCATTTCCCGCATTAAAATTAGAATCCTCTAAGAAACCCATAGCCCTTAGCAAATAGCAAATCTAAGCTAGAGTTGGCTCCTTGTAGTTCACAATAGATGGAGAATGATCTTAAACTAGCAATATTTTTCTGGCAATTGAACTGTGTTGGTATTTTCTAATAGTTCAGTGCTGTAATGGAAGTAAAGAAACTGCTCTCTTGTTCCCAGCTCTGCCAACTCTGTGATCATGAGCAGTGGGCATTTTCCAGTATCTCAGTCTACGTTTCCATCTAGAAAATAGGACTCTTGTCTATCCTTTTTCAAGAAGTTTGACATGCATGAATGAAAGGTGATTTATAGAAGCAAAGTATCACTAACATTTTTTTTTTGGTGCTTAGTTACTGGTCAGCTGCCTTTAAAGGGCCTAAATGACTTATCCTAACAGTTGTACTTTTCATGGTCTTTTTTCTCCCCCCTCACAGAAACTTGCCTTCATGGTGTCTCTGGGACTAGTTACTCACGACCACCTGGAAGGTAGGAAAAATGTCGTAGGTTGGTTGTTCAGCTCCTGGTTTCATGGTTATTCTGAATTGGAATTAGGATTCCAAAACATTTCTTGTATTAAATACAGTTTTTTCTTGTACAATAGTACCTTTGGGATGTCTGTGCTCTTGATCTAACTTAGTTTGTTGTGCATATGTTTTTATTCTTCTTATGACATTGAAACAAAGCAGTTATTTATGCAGCAGAGAGCAGAGGTTGGGAAGAAAGTGTATGCTCTGATGGTAGAAAAGAAATCTGTGGCAATACCAATGCCTTCTGGATAACCCCTCTAGCTGTGAAGATACACCATGGATTTTTCATTTATTTCATGGGACTGTGATTTGTAATGAATGAGTTCATGGATTATAATTTGATTTATAATTTAATCTTCTAATCCTATACATTGGAAGCCTATCATTTCAATTGCCTGCATATTTCTGTACTGTATTTTTAAGTATCAGCAAGGTTAGCAGAGGCGCTTTTTTTAATGTCCCAGTTATACTGACCATGAGTTTAAAGTGTCTTAGTTGTGGGTTACTTGGTGAGAAGAAGGCAATGATTTCATTAGTTACTTTAGCACTGTATTTGTAATCCTTGTCCGCTGTTATTTTTCAAACCTTCAGAAGTTAAAAGTATAACACAGTTGCCTATACCAGGCATGACTGGTGTTCTATGGAAATCTTTACAGCTCTTCTCACAGGAAAACTGAATTCTGAGGCCTTTATATAATTTCTGAGATCCATTGTTTTCTAACCTGAATGCTTTGTTTTACAAGAAATCCAAAGTAAGCGACAAGAGAGGAAAAGAAGAACAACAGCAAATCCAGTGTACAGTGGAGCCGTTTTTGAGCCTGAGGTATTAATTTTTTGGCTGGGGGAAGCTGGTATTTTCATTTTGATCCTGAGTGTCTTTCTAACATCTTGCTACCTTCTAAGCTTTCTCAGTTCTAACTAGAAAGGCAAGCTATCGTTTATAGTTCAAAAGGCCATTGCAATGAAATGACATGGCCCTCATATTTTTAAATAGTAGATACATTGGGGTGTTCTTCTAGTACTTATATAGTTTTCTGCCTTCTGTTTTATAAAGCTGGCATCAAATAGCAATGTGTGTTGGTCTGCTTGTGTATCAGCCTGAAGCAGTTCAGATGTCAGAAGCAGTGTAAAAAAGCTAACCTTTCTGAAGGTGTGCTTCAGAAAACACAAAAGCCAGTAGTCTCCCTTAGTACTTACTGTGCTGTTCCTCAGCTACTGCATATAGTTATTGCCGTAAATGTTCCCCAGCAGAAATTGTTCCATTCTTCCCTGCAGCGCAAGAAGAGTACAGTGACGTACCTGAACAGCACAATGCATCCTGGGACACGTAAAAGAGGTGAGCTATACCCAGACCTGTCTCCCTGCCCAGTGCCTCTTCCTCCACTTTGCGTTTGTAGTCCCCATGTCAATTTGAGGAGCAAAACAAGAAGGACTCTACAGTACTTCATTTGTCCATTAAATTTCCAGGGTAGGCAAAGACCATGACTTCTAAGGATTAGCATAGCAAGACCTATTAGGCAGTTCAATGTTTCATTTCAGCTTGACTCTCAAAAAAAAACCTGAACAAAACCCACCCAAATTGCTAGATATTCACTAGAAATGTGAGATATTTGAACATCATTTAGTGGTATGAAGCTGCTTTTAAGATCCCCTTGTTAATGACTAGATTGTATTGTTGCTGTCAAGAAGAAAGTGGTTATGGAAAAAGCGTTTGTGCCCTGAATAGGAGAGGAGACTTAGTGTGACAAAAGCCTTGTTCCCCACTGGGAATAGGGATGGGTCCTTCAAAAGAACTTACCTTGAGTGAGAAAAGCTATCGTATTTGTACTAAGCACTTTAACTGCCACATGTCCTAAAATGAGAGATGATCTTTCATATAGGCATGCAGTATTACTCAGAAGAAATCCTTCTGTAGAACAGGTAAAATTTTCAGACTTAGATTATGGTGAAACAGGTGAAACAGAACAGCATAGGAGAGAATGCAATGCCATTATTTGTACATGGCATTGACCACACCTACCTGACAAATCTTTACCTGATTTTTGATGATTTTCTGCAGTCCTTAAAGACTCGTAACATCTTCTCTATTCCTGAGTTTTCTGTCTAAGAAAAGTAATCAATCAGATTGAAAAAAAAAACAAACCAGTCTCTCACCTAGCACTGACCAGTTCCATTATCTTTTGGGGGTTTTGACTGGAAGATGAAATATTAATTTGACATTGTCTCCTCTTGATCCACGTTTTCAGTCCAGCAGACAGTGTGGCAAAGCTGACACTTCTGCAGCTATGCTGTTTTTAAATAAAAGATGTGTCTCTACTGCTATCCCCTAATAAATTAAATGTATTTTT
>WAAE01002181.1:375937-455691 GCA_013400495.1 Nicator chloris | reverse complement strand
AGCCTGTCCTCAGGTACAGACTGACACACAGGTACAGACTGACACACGGACACACAGAGTCTTCAGCACACACACCCAGCCACCAAAGCCATCCACACCCAGAGCAGAACAGCAGGTCCCTGCACAGACACAGCCCTGCACACCCACAGCCGCTCACACCTGCACCTACCTCCATGTGCCTCCATGCACATCCCTCCAGCCCTACACACTCCTCCTGCTCACACTCCCCACTCCTGCTTGGTCTCACTTGGGTCCCCTCTGCACTTGTCTCCCCCACTGCCACCCTGGGGCTTTCCCCCCTCCTCAGGTGGGGGAGGTGAAATGCTGGCTTTAGCTTTCCCTTGCCCACTGACCCCTGGGTGTCACTGGCCCTGTGCACACCGGGGCTGCCCCATGCAGGTGCATCCCTTCTTCAGCCCTGCACAGCTCCTGTCCAGGTGTCTCCTCAGCAGCTCTGCAGTGGTTGCGCAGATGTCGAACAGCTCTCAGCTCCAGATCACTCTGCAAAACTTGCACATTGCCACTGCCACTTCCTCTCCTACAGGAACTGGCTGATGGCAAAAAACACCCCAAGAAACCACCATTCTGTGGTACATAACACCTTTACAGCAGGTCCCCCAGCAAGGGCTGACAAAGTGCAGCAGTGAAGGTGACAGGCCATCCCCCTGAGGACATGTCCATGCATGTGGCCAAGGCTGGGTGGTGAAGCTCAATGAAAAGCTACCCCACTGATGGTCAGCAGAAGCAGCCCTGGAGCACTGCTGGCCGCTCAGGCAAGGCAGGATGACTACATTTGGCTCCAGCAGAGAGCTAGAGAGTCACCTGGTGTTGCCCAAACCAGGGGACACCCCAGGACCTCTCCACACAGTCACACAGGTCAGGATGGCCAAAAAAATATCTGTCATGAAACTCTTTGCTGGAGTAAGTGGTTAACAGTGCAAACAGTCATACCCTTTACTGGGTCTGGGGTGGGCTGGGCAGAGCTGCTGCCTGCACTCTCAACACTGCTTCTCACAAAGTACTGAAACACCTACATAAGACCACCCAAAACATTGACATCTGCCAGAACACATCTATTTTTCAGAGAGAGCAGGGCTCTTGTTAAAATTCGCTTTGTGTGTTAGGAAAACAACCCTACAGTACTAAATCTCTGACAGTCCTCATATCCCAGGAGGGCACGGGGCTCTGCTTTTATGTTCCCAATACGCGCGAGGAGCACGGCTGAGTGAAGAAAATACTTCTGGGGGTGAAAATCGGTCAGCCAAAAAAGGTCAGTGCGCCGGGGAGCACAGCCATGATATTTCCTCCTTCCCGAGCCATCCGCGGCAGCGCGTGCCGGCACAGGCGCCGGGCACACCACAGGACATGAGGGCTGGTCCTCCCCAGGCTGCTGCTACAACTGCTCTGCAGAGCTGAAAATAATCCAGACACAGACATAGAAAAATTATCCAGAACAAATATTTACAAATCACATCCCACAGCACTCGGTAGTTGCACACGGAGAAGCGGACAGTCACACGGCATTGACTACTTCTCCCAGATGCTAAATTGTGTTTTAAATGATAGCAACAAAAATGTGGTGGATTTTCCCTGCTGTTCCTCTTCCAGGTTAAGGCACAGCTGTGGTCTGGGCCAGGGTGTCATGCAGCTGGAGGGAGGTGAGCTGGAGCTGCCGGATTCAGCCCGGGAAGGAGCGAGCTTTTGCAATGCCCCATCTCCCGCCACCAAATGCCACTCCCATGGGTGCCACTGACTCCCACTGTGCAAACCCAGACCTCCCAGAGGGCTTTTGGTGCATCCTGGCAGGGCATCACTTGCGTTTGACACCTCTCCCATGGCAGTGATGGTGCACATGGTCTGAGAAAGGCCCAGACCTGCAAAAGAAAGATGCCAGTACTTTGAGAACCCAGGCGTAGGCTGCCTGGCAGAAATTTGTCTGTCCCGGTGCATGTGAATGAGGAAGGCTCTCCAGGCCCATTGCATTCAACCTGGTACACTCTGATCTAAAGTCTTTTTGCGCCACCCAGCCCTGATTTCCTTCTCCTCTCTCCCAGGCAACAGGAGAGTGTGCCAAGGGCACTTGGCTTGGTGCTCTCCTTGCTGATGTGGGGCTGCTCCTCTGCTTCCCCCAGCAGCACGTGAGCCCTCCCACCACCTCAGTCCCCTCCACTCACACCCTCATTCATGTGCTGAGACAAATTCCTCCATGGGCTCTACAAGGTGATGCTCAGGATGTGCCTCTTTCATACAGCCAGGCCATGTGTGCCAGTTTGCAGCTGAACTTGTGCAGAAAGTGCACAACCAGAACACAGCCTTCACACGTTTGTCTCCCCCAGCTCTCCCATGGTGCCCCCCCACCAATGTTTCACCACCAGCCAGACCCTCTCCATGGCTTTAGGTGCTGTTTCTGCACCCCAGAGTACTGAGTTTGCCCTCTCCTCAGCTACCCCCATTCCTCCTGTCTGGAATGATCCAATGCCTGCTCTGTGCCACCATGTGTGGGTTTTGTGTTCCCCCGCCCAGCAAAGGGCTTGGGCCACAAATGCATCTACACCTGGCCAGGCCATGCAGAGCATCTGAGATATCCACGGAGACCTGTGTCCTTTGAGAGCAGCCTGGCCTGCTCTGAGGGGCTCCCTTCACCCCAGCTCTTTGCTCCAACAGCTGTCACCCCTCCATCCCTCAGGTCAGGACAGCACAAGGATACAGGCTGCTCCAGCACAGCGTTCTCATTTCTGCCTCCAGCGTCCTGGATCCTAAGGATTGTGGCCATGGGCCCACTTCTCGAAATTTCTTCTTCACCTTCCTTCCTGAAAACAACAGCTTAGCTCTCCTCTTTCCTTCATCTCTCCACCTTCTGACTGCCCAGCGCCAAGCCCAGGTGCTTGGAACCCCAGGCATCCCTGTCCCTGTCCCACAGTCCTCCCAGGAGCACACACAGCTTCAGGCTCCCACCTCAGTCTTCCTCCCTGAGATGCCCCCTTGGTACCCCAACACCACCGTGTCCATTCAACGTAGCCCCAGCTCAGAAACAGGCACCAGCCTGGTCCTTCCTTACTGTGCAGAGGTGAGTGCTGGGGAGGCCTGTTGTATCCAGGAGAGCTGCAGGAGGCGAGCAGATCCTTCTGAGAAAGGAGGCAGCCGGGAGAACAGCAGGGCTGCAAAACCTACAGGAGGGCACAGTGCTGGGAAGGACGTGCCAATCCACCAGCTCTGCCCCGGAGAAGAAGTGGCAGCTGGATAAATAACGCAAGAGAACCCTCACTGCAGAAAGCCATGCTGCTGTTTCCTCCTGCAAACAACTGCCCCAGGCATGCCAGAGGAGCCCCTGCTGAGAGATGACTCAGGGGACAGGTGTGTGCTTTCATGTCCAGTTTTATTAGTGTTGCATTAGTACCATAAAATAGTTGACGAGGTCGAGCACGTTGTGGTTTGTTCCAAAAAAAAGGCTATTTACATTTAATCTGTCTTCATAAAAAACAACCCTAGAACCCAAACAATACAACAATGAAACAGATGGACAGCTCGGGAATCTACAAAGTGGTACCGTCCCCTCACAGGCCGCGGTGCGGACAAGCCTGGTGGCACGCAGCCCCAGAATTCAGGCGCTTCCCCACGGCCCGGGCACGTCCGCAGCCGGGCAGGCAACGCTCCGGCCACTGCCCAGCCAAGGCTCCAACCAGCAGCTGGCTGGATGTGGCCCCAGAACAGCGCTCTTCCTTAAGGAATCCAGCAACCTGCTGCTTTACAAGGTGGCACGTCCCCTTCTGCCCCAGTCTGTCCCAAAGCACCAGAGTGATCCTTCCTGCAGGAGCCGGCCCTGCCAGGAACATCTCCCATGAGAACACCACTGAAGAAGCTCCAGGAAACCTGCAGGAGATGCTGCTGCTCATTTCTGCCCTTCTTCTGCCAGGTTAGGCCCAGAGGGAGTGTCACATTAAAATGGCTCTACTCGAATATCTGCTGAGATCAAGACCCCCCCAATGAAGGGGACAGACACTGCACCCAGCCTCACTTCAAGAAAGCTCCAGGGCCCCAAGCCCCCTTTACAGCTGCATGGCAGGACTTTCCCCATCCCTTAGCCCACCAAGCAGCAGGAAAAGATCACTGGTTCTGCTACCTCTTGACATGATTTCCCTCTTAACCTTGGAGATTCCAGGTCCAACGTGCTCTGCCCTGGCTCTCCAGTGCTCCCACCAGCACACGCTGCTGGTGAGAAACACAACAGGGCCTTTGTTGCAATCACAGGTTAAGCACAGGGCACTGTGGCTCCTGGCTGAGTGTGATGATGGAAAGCAAACAGGCAAATCTCCTCAGCCCCAGAAACCTCCCAGCCACCTACTCTTGCCCTCTCTGCAGGATAAAGCCACAAGCTTTATCTTGTGTTCTAATTAAAGCAGCAAAACGTAGCCAGAGAGACCATGGTTCTCCCCAAAGTCATGTGTAATTCAGGAGGACTCTGCAGTCACCGCTGAGATGGAAATGGTGACAAGTGAACCAGACAGGAGCTGCAGCACCGAGCTGAAGCAGCCACATGAGATGTCCCCAACGTCACCAGCGCCACAGCAGAGCCAGCCCTGACTGAGCGCTGGCAGGGCTGAAGCCCAGCCTTTGTCTCCAGGAAACTCAAGCCAGAGGACCAGGAAGCACTCAAGGTGCAACACGATGCCACAAAACCCTTCCATCTTTCTTCTCTCTGGAGCTGCTAAACTAGGTCAGTGTGGTGCAGCTCAGGTGGAGCCAGCCCACCCAGAGCTCATCCCCAAGCCAGGCAGGGGCCTTGCCCACAGCAGCTGGGAAAGAATCCAGTGCTCTGAGAAGCCACAGCCTGGGGGGGCAGGAGAGACTGGCCCTGTGGAGGGCTGGGGTGAGCTCTGGGACACAGAGAAAGGGAAACACCAGGGGACACCAACTTGAAAGCACCTCCTGGCTGGAGATCCACTCAGGTGCTGCCCACCCCAGGCCCTGCCTTTGCTGTCAGACCACACAGCTCCAAAGCAAGCCCGACGTGGGAGATAGCCTCCTTGAGTCTCCTCACGTGAGATGTACCTTCCCTGCCCAAACTCTCCAGAGCTGAACACAGAGCAGTGCTGTCTCTGCTCTAAGCCATCCTTCTGCACTCACTGACGTGACCACAACCACCCAACCCCGCAAGCTGGCACAGCTCTGCAGGCACAGACCCACTGCTGCCCCAGAAACTCCTCCTGGTCCCACACTGAGGATCCCTCCAGTCAGTGGAGCTCACTCCCGGCAAGGTCCCCACAGAAACTGTTGGGGAAGTTGGGAGACCTGAAATCAGTCACTAAGTCACGGCACCAGGTCTAAAGCTCCTTCCCAAAACAGTCCGAGCCATGTGCTTTGACATTCATTTTTCTTAGAGATAGAAACCTGTAGCTACTCCAGACAGGGCATGTAAGACCTTCACAAAGTGGCTCCACAGGAGAAACAACAGAGGCACAACAACCTGATCAGAGCTGTGCCACCAAATTTGCATGCCAGCCCTTGCCTCCAGGGCCTGGAAACAGCACAGCCACCCTGGGCACACGAGCTGCCCACAGGCAGGCCCAGCCTGCCACTGCTGGACTCGCTCTGGGATAACAAGGCTGACAAGTCGGGATGTTTTCTTGCAGGGAAGACGCATTTCAGAGCAACAACAGCTTTCCACAGGGGAGAAATCAAGCCCTCAGGTGTACAGAGAGTCTCCCAATGAATTTGCTTGTATAAAGTTAGAACAAGACACAAACCAACATGAAATGCAACAAGCGGAAGTGTTTCTCTCACACGTACACACACACACACAGACTACAGCAGGGCAACACACATTTGATAGGCAGGACTCTGGAAACCCTGTCCTAGCTACCAGGTTTTTTTCTTTACAGTAGGCTGAAATACAAAGAGGAGCACAGTGATGGTTCTCCCCTCACCCCCCAGTAAACAAAGTTATTGCAGTCAGTCAGCCCACCCCACCTCTGCACAGCACCACCAGAGCTGCCCAGGCTGCACACAGCTGGAACCCAGCCCCATCACCCTCGTCACACCAGCGTGAGATTCAAGGGAGAAACCACACACTGACTAATCTCCTTTACAAAGCTTTTCCTTTGATGCAACAGCCTCGATAAAGATGTGATGTGCTTACACACCCTCTCCCACGCCGCCGCTGCTAGGCAACGCTATCCAGCCCCAGAGCATCAGCTCAGGTCACCCGAAAACATCAGCTGAGGAACACAACAACATCCCCACCACAGCCCAGCTTCTGCCACAGCCAGGAGCCAGCACATGACAGGCAGGAAGAACAAAGTATTGCAGTTAGACAGCGTGTCCTGCCCAGCAGTGTGCCACCAGGCCGGGGACAGCGTCCTCCTCCCCTGTGTGCTTTGAAGGGAGCACCAAGTCCCTGGCCAGGCAGGATGCTCTTGTGCTGGGAAAGGGTTTCAGGACATCAGGTGGTGAGGCAGCCCAAGCTGCGACAGGCACAAGATCCAGCGCTCACCTCAGGACCTCCCTGCTAGCAGAGCACACCACCAGGACCTGCCCAGTGGAACCTGGGTGGTCCCCACGCAGAGCAGGACCTGCCGTGCAGTGCAGAGGGGGTTCCCAAGCCTTTAAAAACCCAAGGGTAAGGGATCAGGTTCAAAAAAAAAAAAAAAAAAAAAAAGGTTCAAAAGCATCACTGCCCACAGAAGGTGCCTTCTGGAAATGCTCACAGAGCCTGGCCTGCCTGCTGCAAGGAGGGAGACCCAAAAGGGCTCATCAGAAATTTCAGTCCCTTACCCTGAAATGCCAGAGATGTCTGTCTTTCCATATGGCAACAACAGTCTGCTCCCCACAGCCCACCCAGCACCTGAGAGAGCAGCCCGTGCCACCTCAGGTGTGCAGCGTGCCACATGGGCAGGAAGGCAGCTGGACACGCACAGTGCCTGGCTGGCTCCCAGTCCAGTGATGCATTACTCCACAGCAACGGCTCATCTTCCTGGCTTTGTGGGGTTTTTTTGGCAAATTAATATTTTTCCTATTATTTTTTGGTTTTATTTTATTTTTTTTTTAGAAAGCGTTAAAAAAAATCTGCAGCTGTTAAAAAAAATCCTTTCCCTTTCAAGGCTGGACAAGGTTTTATTGACAGGTAAATAATTGGTGTGAATATGTAAATAGCAGCGACCCCACTGACGTGGTGCCCCTCAGCAGCACAGCCAGCTGGGGAACACAGAGACTGGCTCAGTTTGGTCATTGTCAAAGACCTGGGACATGGGTGTTTCCTTACACTCTGTATTTCCCTAATCCCTGTTCCTGCCCAACCCTCCTCAGGCATCGCTTCAGCATGAACACCTGCCTGTCCCCATGGCAGGCTCCATGCTCTGAAGGGAATCTCCTCTCCAGACCCCCCCTAACTCTGCAAGTGGCTTGTTTTCCACACCAGACAGTTGAACTCCCTCCAGACTCGCTGATCTCTCATCCTTTGGCAGCAGGAAGAAAGACTGGCCATCCTTTTCTCCTAGAAGCACAGAGCGGGGGCCAAACGCACCACAACGCACATGATCTTCTGCAAAATCTCTTCAAGCTGGTCCACGGCTCCCCCAGCCCACTCACACCAATGAGGTCTCAGGTTAATAAGCAGTGCAGTTACTCAGCTATCTGCTCGTAAGTGGTAGGTGTTCTTGGGCAGGTTGCCTGCTCCTGCCAACTCCCCCACGACTCCACGTTGTCAGCACATCTATATTTAAGACTGGTTTGTTGGGTTTGGGGTTTTGTTTTTTTTTTGCCTTTGTTTAAAGGGGTTTCCTTCCTTTGTAGTAAACTTAACAGTTAATAGAAAAAAGTAATTCAAAAGTAATCCAAGCACATCTGTAATTAATTCTGCAGGAGAGGGTAGAGCGACGCGAGTCAGAGTTGGCACGCGGTTCCTGGCTCCTGGTGTGCAGTCCTCGGGATGGGCAGAAGGTCCCTGCGCCGAGCACAGCTAGAAGTTAGATTTGGAGTGTCCAAATATGCAGATGGGAAAGTGCTTGACATGGGAGGACCACTGTGCTGCCAGCTGAAAGAACTTGACGTCGTTCCACTCCACCCCATCGATCAGGACTGCAGGGGAGGGTAAAAAGAGAGGAGTCAGAAAATCCTGAGGGGAAGTGGCCAGCCTGAGGTAGCTTTGCCAGAAGTCCCCCTGCAGTCGGCAGAGGGAGGCCTGGCCACACTCAGCTGCTCTGGCCCACCCAGCTGCACACACAGGGAGAAAAGCTCAGGAGCACATCAGGCTTAGGGAGAACAGCTCGGATTGTTGTTCCAGCATCGCTCAGTGACACCAGAGCTCCCCACACTGCTGATTTCAGCGTCACCTGACCCAGCGTCTCAGCTTTCCTAAGCACACTTCATTTTCTTTTTTGGGCAAATACATTCTTACAGAGATGGACATCTGTCTCTCCTCACTGGCACTCTCACCAGGACATCCATGTCTCCCAAAGAGGTGACACGTGTCCTGTGAGCACCCCTCATGCCTGCCAGTGTCACAGGGACGGGGCCAGGATTAAGGAAGGAGGTGACCCAAGCAGGTCTCTCTGTTGGGGATTACTAACTGAACAGGCCACAGGGGTGTTTTTGCTACTGGATGCCCAGCTCCACTGACAGACACGCCAGGTCTGTCTACAAGATGCATACATGGCTCCTGCTGTGGCATGAGCACGTGCCAGCATCCTGCCCAGAGGAGCAGCCACGATGTCACCACTCGCCACCAACCAACACTTGCACCAGATGTGCAAGAGAAACAGGATGACAGGGAGGGGAATGGAGCCCTGTCCAACCCTTGTCCTCATCCAGAGCATTGACTCAGAGCTAGCTAAAGGAGGGTTTTCCCACAGCCCAGGTCTATTAAAGCATTCCCCCATGCCAGACACACCAAAGCCCATTCTCCAGGAATATCCCCATCAGGCTGGCTCCAGGGCACAGGGCAGGACACCAGCTCATTCCTTTGCCTGGAGGACAATCGCAGCATGTGAGCCTTGCCCAGCACCCAAAGGGATGCACTCACCACGCAGCATGTTCTGCTGATGTTTCGCTGTGCAAATCAACCTGCTGATTCCTTCAATACACTGGCTCTTGGACTCAACCTCCTTGTCCTTTGTTTTCTTGGGCAAAAACATCACTGGAAGAAAAGCAAACCAGCACAAGGTGAATCTATGCCACTCACAGGAGCTGCACTGATTCGTGTTTGAGTTTTTGCATTTAAACATTCAAGTCTGAAAACTCTTACTCCTAAGATCCTCCCTTTTTGGCAGGAGTCTGTCAGTTCTAAGCACCATCACTGATGCATATGAGCATCTTATCCCTAAATGTCTCTGTGTGAAGCCTTCCCAGCTCACAATCCTGACCCCAAAGGGCACCTTCAGGTAACTCCTGCTCTGTTAGGACACCATGCAGGGAAAACATCTGCATCTGCAGTGCCAGGCCTGCTGCACTGACAGTGGCCCAACACAGCCTGGGCTGCACAGACACCTGGAGAACAGGAGGGATTACAAAATGGGGGCAGCTGGTGGGTAGGGAAGGCATAAGGAGAACTAAAAAAGGGTCCAGTTTCCCAAGAACTGCCCAAATGTGTGAGCAAAGATGTACAAACTGGTTTCACAAAAGCTGGTGGTGTTGAACACCTCCGCTGCAGGCTGGGCCACCCCCAGGGAAGAACATCTGGAGAGCCTCAGGACTGCCTCTCCCAAAAGCATGACACTCACAAAGGGTGTCACCAGGGGTGGCAGCTCCAGTTCCAGCAGAGCCACAGCTGCGCTGGCCTGGCAGTGACCTGGCTGCAGAGTTGTGCACCCATGTCCTGCAGTCCAGGAGGCTCTGCCAGCCTTCTCTCAGAGCCCACCAGGAGTGACTCCCAGGCCCACAGGCAGAGGATGTTGTGAAGGACAACAACTGGCAGCCAAAATGTAAATGCAGCACTGCCTTGCTGCTCCCTTGAAAGTAATTTGTTGCAGAGCTGTTCTCAATTTCTAAAATGTTTCCCATTACCAAGGCCAGGAGCAAATACAAAATCACTGACAACACTCAAAACGCCATTTTGTTAGTTTGCTTTGAGAAAACAAAGCCACGAGTTGAAGAGCAGGAGAGTATTTATCTTCTACTTCCTTTTGACCCACGAAGCATTCTGTACAAAAGCATAAGAAATATAAAATCATGGAATTGCTGAGGTTGGAAAAGATCTCCAGGGTCATTGAATTGAACTGCTAATCTAACACTGCCAACTGCATCACTAAACTGTGTCCCCAGGTGCCACATTTATGTATCTTTTAAATACCTCCAAGCATGTAGGGATGGTGGCTTCCCCACTGCCCTGTGCAGCCTGTTTTAGGGCTTCACAATCCTTTTGGTGAAGAAATTTTCCCTAAGAGCTAATCTAAGTCTCCCCTGGCAAACCTTGAGGCTACTTCCTCATTACCTGGGAGAAGAGACCGAGTCCCATCTTGCTCCAATCTCCTTTCAGGTAGTGGTAGAGAGTGATAAGGTCACCTTGAGCCTCCTTTTCTGTGGGCTGAACCCCTGAGCTCCCTCAGCTGCTTCTCCCAGGACTTTGCTCCAGGTTCTGAATCACTCCACTGCCTCTTGTGCGGGGGTGGGTGCAGGAGGAGAGTGGGAGGCCCTAGACTTCAGTTCAGGGGGTATTCCTGTCTTGTCACCTCACAGGGATCTGTGAGACTTGCTGGGCTTCTGTTTTCCCTTACATGCCTTTTTTACTCTCTGTGGCTCTTCTGAGCTAAAGGCTCATAGGATGGGCATATCATCCCAGAAAATACAGCTACCCCAGCTTTCCAGCACACTGCCAGAAAGGAGAGGCTCATTTAGCCTCACTGGTGGTTGGGGCACAAGCTGCCTCCTGTCTAATCCAATATCCCAAAACAGCACCAGCAGGCTCCCAAGGCACACAGGAAAACTGTCCAGGCATGGTCTTCTGCATGTCCTTGCTCTGTCTCCACCTTTGTTCTTTTGGGCTACACCATCTGAGCTGTTCAGCCATCAGGGTGAACACATCCCCTTTTTACCTCACACAGAGGAACCATCCTTTCAAACCCTATCAGTCACTTCTCATCAACTGATGAGGATTTTGGGGATAAAAACAGAACTGAGGTTCTGTAACCCAGCACTGACAAGTCAGGCAGCTCTGGAGCAGCAGGACAGGGACAGAAGGACCCCTTACCTTTCTTGTTCTTTTCTTTTGTCACAACAGTCATGGACATGGTTGGCGTGGTGGCGATCTCGCCACTGGCGGGTAACCTGCTGACCTGGAGGGACCGGAAAGTGCATTTCAGTGTGTTTTTGGTAGTGGAGGGGTCCTTCTTCTCCGGGTCTCTTTTCCTGTCCACGGGTGGAGCTGCAATCCAGTAATCCACCTGCAGGCCCATCAACTCAGCACCGAGGCCCTGGCTGGGAAACAAGAGGAGGTGATCACTTCTGCACGCCTCGCCGCAGGGCTGCCGTTCCCAGTCAGAGGATGAACAGCAGGCTCTTTGGGGAATCAGGCAGTGACATTTCATAGGGAGACTCAGCAGTTACAGAAGCCCAAGTCACCCCTGAGAGATGCAGCCTGGGTTCTGTTGTACAGAACCTCTGTGAGCTGAGACAAGCTGCAGTCCTGCTGGCCTGACCTGCTGCAGTCATGAGGGTGAGCAGAGGGGAAGGAAGCACACAAGCACTTCCCCCAGATGATGCTGAGTTCTGTGACACAGCACCAAAGGCAGCTCCTGAGGTGGCCCAGATTCCTTTGTCTTTGAGTGGAGAAAAGAGGCTGCAAGAACCTTGCTGCTGCCTCCTGAGCACTGATGAGTGACTCTGTCCAGGCACAGCACTGCCAAAACCAACTCTCAGCTGGGGTGAGCAAAGACTTGGCAGGTCCCTGAACATCAGGCACTCACTTCCCAGTCTCCCTGACTTGCTTTTTGCAATTGCCTGCCCCCAAGCCTTGCCACTTGTGAGGAATTCCATTGTTGGAAAAAAATGTTCTGCCAGCCCTACGACATTTGCTAACCAACAGCAGACTTTGGGATATGCTCTGTTGTTGAAAACTCCTGTGCATCACGTGGCAGCAGCCATGCATCATCAAAACATGCTGCCAGCCCTTTTTTGAGCCAGCAAAGGTAAGATGAGCAGCCTGGGAAGCTCCAGCCCCTTCCTGCCCCTGCCTCTCACTGCTAACCCTGAGGGGAGCAGGGCTTCCTCATTTAGCAGACCTACAAGTGACAGCGTATACTTCTTCCTACAGAGTGACAATCAGTGTTGAATAATACACAAGTATGAGACAAAAACCTAAATTTATCTACCAGCCTGTGTCCCCAGTTTGAGAAATGGCAGTTGTTAAGGAAGATGAATCTGTGATCTTGAATGAAATATGCATCCCTCTGCACCACCCGTCTAATAAGAAACTCAAGGTAAAACAAGGACGTCCCATCACTACGGTCCTCTCAGCAAATCATTTTCTTTTCTTTGCCATTCATTCAGCTACAAGTCAGACTGCAAAGCAGAGTTCATCTTTGATGACTAAAACCAGGTTTTTGTTTCTCAGGGCAATATTCAGAAGTGAGGTTCTTTAAGGATGATGCTTTGGAGTTTTAAGTCTTCTTTGCATCACATTTCTCAACTCAGTCATAAAGACAAAGCATCCTAATATTCACTAGGCCCAGGCAAGATTTTATGTTCCATTCCCAGTTAAACATGTGGCTTAATCATTCAGTTTGGGTCACCCTCCACCCCCTGTGCTGTCATTTATGGATCAGAGGAGATGGAACAGTGTTGAACTTACACTTCCTCATTTCTTGATGATTTTAGCACACAGTGAAACCAAAAAGTATCAGATTTCTAGAGATGGGGTGTCAGCTTCAGATTTATCACATCCAAGGCTCACAAACTTTAATACCCTACACTCATGGTGGCACCAGTCCCCAAACCACTTCCACTTTTGGAAAGCCCATACACAAAGCTCACACACCAGGATTCAGCTCTGCTCCCTGGAGCCTGCACAGCCCCCAGCTCTCTGCACTGCCAGCCAGCTGCTGCTGGGGCACACAGGGCTCTCCTGCCATCACACCACAGGGACACACCAGGAGGAACCTGAGGAACTGGGCCCCTGGCACAGGTGAATGGGCACTATCACCTTCCAGTGCCAGGCACCTAAACTGGCACTTTCACATCTCTATTTTCTCCTGTTAAAAGGCAATTCTTAAGCCAGTTTAAGAAGTCAGAGGTTAAAGGTCCCTTCAGAGCACTCTGGGGTCAGATCAAAGGTCCCCATTCTGTCTCCAACAGGGACAGCAGGGGATGCTACTTAGGGAGAGCACACAAGCCCAGCCTCAGAGCATGCTCTGGTACTCCCCCAGCCTGACAATCACAGGATTAGGGATGCTAGAGGGAACATCTCTGAAACATCCTTCCGTAGCCATTAATGGATCTGCTGTCTGTGAATTTGTCTGGCCCCTCTCTGATCTGCTGCTGCCACAGAAGCAGCAGAGGCAGACATGGTCCCTTCCTTTCTCCCTTTTAACTGAGCTCCTGCAGTGTCACTGTGTGCCCCCAGCTCTTCTGCCACAGGCTTCAGAGAACCCCAGAACTGCTGGGGTTGGAAGAGACCTCTAGAGATGATGGAGTCCAACCCCCCTGCCAAGGCAGGGTCACCTGGAGCAGGTGACACAGGGATGTATCCAGGTGACTTTGGGATGTCTCCAGAGAAGAAGACTCCACAATCTCCCTGGGCACCTGTTCCAGTGCTCTGCCACCCTCTACAAACCCAAAAGCTCCAGACTTTGCACAACTTGAGTGGCTTATCACTCTCCTCTTCTCAACTTCAGAGTCTAAATGCTTCTAGTTTCCCCTTCTCACAAGACTGCTGCTATGTTGCCTTAGGGGTTCAGGGGAGTTAACAAAATCAAGGGGAACTTCACCAAGTGCCTCTGAGTACTAGAACTCCACACAAAGTGTTAGACAGCTACACCAACTTTTTGTGCAGCAACAAAATGAAGAGTCCTGGCCAGGGCAAGTCTTACTGGCAATTTTCTAAGGGTTTCCTCCCTTCACCCCTAAAAGTTCCAGCTAACCCAGGGCTTAGTATTACCTATAGGTGCAGTCCCCTTGCTGTTCAGCTGTGCTTTCAGGCACACACATGAAAGGGAGCTGCAGTTCCACCTTACAACTGTCAGCACTACCCTCACAGAGAAAGCCATCAGCTCCTTCAAAAGTCACTCTGACCTTCCACGCACTTGCCCACTACACACATAAGAATCCTGAGGGATTAGCCTGGTACCCACGTGTACCAAGAGTCAGTAATTTTTCTGAATACGTATCTTCCCAAGAGAATCCTGCCCTTGAGACATGCAGCCTTCCTACTAAGTGCAAAATCCCCCCTGCCCTCCCCAGCTCCTTGTCAGCATCAGCAAGGACACAATCAGAAGCAAAAGAGGTAAAGGGGAAAGGTGACAACTCCAAATGTTTGCTAGGGATGAAGGAGAAACTACAGGTTTTCCTCTGGAGGAGTTCCTTGCCATGTCTATGCCAGATAAGCCAGCCCATGGTGCTGTAAGGAGACAAAACATGGTTTACCTTGGGGACGAGAAGCTGCCTGTAACAGATGGTGAGGAAGGGGGCGTGGGGGAGGCTTCTTTCACAGCAGGAGACACGGAAGGCGGGGTGGAAGAAAGGACAACGGAGCTTGAGGGAGCTGCGTCATCAGAGTCACCTTAAAAAAAGGAAGTCAAACCGTTTGTCTGGGTTTGTTTCACAGCACAAAACACTGGGATAAAGTTCAATCTCCTTGTCCATGCTCCTGCTGCACAGGTTTGTCCAGATTCAATGCAGAGGTCAGCTGGCCCATCAGTTCTGACTGGCTCCACACTTCTGAGGGGCTTTGTATGTCTGGGTAAGCAGGCACAGACACTGACACTCCTCAGGGTTCCTCATTTGGCATCTGCTCTCCTAGGCTTTGCTCCCAGCTGATTTTGAGCCTCCTGCACAGCCACAGCCCAGCTCACTGATCTCCTACAGGGAATCTCCCCCTGCAAACACTGCAGGGCAGCACCACTCCAGGTGGAATCCAGCACCTCCGGGCGACCACACGGATCTCCCCATCCCATCTGCCTCCACCCTCCACAACCAAGGTTTCATCCCCTGCATGTTGGCCCTTTAGGGTGGTGGGAGCACTGTGGCAGCAAGGAGTGACCCACAGAAGGGCTGCCTCCATGCACAAACCTGTGTGTAACCCAGGCCACAAGAATCTGGGTTTGACAGTGAAGCAATACAAGAAACAATCCCAACACAAAGAAAACAATATTTCTGTGTATATGAAGGAGGAAAAAAATAAGCTCTCATTGACAAAATACCACCACCCCATGTCTGTGTATGTAAGCAGACAGTATCCTGTATATCAGCTTTGCACTCCCCCAATAAAAAATAAATAGGTCTAAAATTTTGCCCACCCTGAAGCTCCCAGGCACTGAGATCAATTCCATTCAGCAATTGAGCCCACTGTAGGGAGACAGGCATGAACTTCTGATGACCTGCCTCCTCAGACTGAACCAGGAACCTCAAACAACTGTAACAGTGAATTCACCCCACTGGCAGCAGTAGAAAAATGGTGTTTGCACAAACGTGAGAGTAGAGCTTCCCTGGATATAGGTGTGGGAATTTCACCTGGCCTGAAGCTCCATGAAAAATAACAAGGAAAAAAGGGCCTCTCCCAAGAGAGAGGGCTCTTTTTCTGCAGACAAACCATTGGGAGCCAATAAAATCCAATTCCACCTCACAGCGCTCCAAGACATCAGCAATGGACAAGTGTGCTCAGCCTGTGAAGTCAGGCTCCCACCTGCTGCAGGACACAGAAAGCACACACAAGATGTTCCTTACCCGATGTTGCAGAAGACTGTTCCACTATTCCAACCTTCACCACCTAAAGGGGGCAAAACAGAAGAGCTCTATCAAACAAGAGTCTCCTGAACTGCAGGAACCCAAACCCCAGCACTGAGCTCATCTCTGCACTCTCCATGGCACTGTCCCTGCAGTCAGAGTAGTTAAGGAGTCCTCGAAGAGCCAGGCAGGTCCTGGCAATGTCCAGCCAAGCAGTGTCAGCTCACAGCCCTTACCTGACCCACACAAAGGACAGCACAGACCCTGCAGAGCTGTAACAGACCTGCCCAGCTCTGCACAGCCCATCAGCTCCAAGCTACGGCAACTCCAGGGAGGAGAAGAGCTCAGAAATATCCCTTCAGCACTGCTTTGATGCACCTGCTAAATTACAGACACCACTGCTCAGGAGCAGCCACTTCCAGGCTGCAGCATAGTTGAGGTTTGTTAGGAAGTCACAGAAGCAATAAAGTAGAGTTTCTGATCAGTGTTATCTATTCTCTAAACAAGGGAAGTGTCCAACAAAGAAGATAAAGCCCTGACCAAAACCTCTGGAGGCAGACAGGGACAAACCAGCACATGGACAGGACAGAACAATCCAGATCACAGTGTAATAAGGGCACAACTGTGTGTGGTCAGTCACCAGCTGGCACGTTAAGATTAGTGATAAATGTCACTGGCAATAACTGTGGAACAGAACATGCTGCAAACAAACTCCCAAGAACACACTATGCCTACAAAGATAAACTCTTCCTTGGTGATATGAAAGCAGACACCTTCTGCAGTGATAATCTGCTATGGTACACAGGGATCATCACTCCTCAACACTGCAAAGAAGAAGCCTTTTTAAGGTCCTTAAGAAACCTGTACCCAGGGCCAATGTCAACCCTACACAAATGCTGACAAATGGGGAAGAGCTGCAAAGGGAGCTCAAGTCGATAAAACCTGCTTTAGAATGAGAAATTATGTCACACAGACTGTGTGGTTTGAAAATAGAAGGTCATTAAGTTCAGACACGACCATGTCTGGACCACATCTCTAGGAGCACATTTCTGTAATATGGGATCCCAAAAAAAAAAAAAAAAAAAGAAAAGTTAATTATTAGGAGCAAAACACTTCTACAGAGTTTGGAGGGCAGGGAAGGGTATGCTCAACAGTAGATCTTGGAGAGCTGTCAGGCTCTCTGGTGGATTCTCACTTAGATCCAGTCTTGAAAAAGCCATCGTGAATTCAGCAGTGTGTACAGTGCTCCCTGAGGGCTCACTGGCTTGGGAGAAGGAGGCTGCAGCTCAGTTTGGCCAGTCTCCACCCAAAGGGTAACAAATCAGGCTCTGGAGTGCAGAGGCCATTTGTGCTGTATGTGCTAAATGCCAAGAGGATGTTTCACAGACTGTCACTGGCTGTGAACAAGAGGAGCAGAGTTAGGGGAGGGACAAGCAACACAGAAAACTGCCTGCAGCCACCTTGATCTGCAAGTCAGGCAGGAAATTTCTTCTGGCCTCTTCTTCCTTGTTGGCTGACTGAAGATGCTCAAGTTCAGACACATGGGAGGAACACAAGGTTAAACACTTTCCCTTCCCTCCACTCGGGGAGGTGCATGAGAACACTGCAGTTCCAAGAGGCCTCCATCCAGGAAAGTTGCAGCAGCCAGCCCCCTTTCCCTCCAGCATGAGGCACATCCTGTTAACTCTCCTGGCAATTGGCTGCCAGCCCAAGGCAGCCTGAGCCTGGCTTTTGTGCCCGTCTGGCCCCTTGTAAGGCTCCACTCCCAGCACTTGGAGCCCAGCTGAGCAGCATGGCCCTGCCCTGCCCATTTCTGGGTCAGAGACTGCCCAGCCCAGCTGCAGGACACCGGGTTTTGCACCCCAAAAGCCAAAAGTGCAGCCAACATCAGGAGTTGCAAACCCAGAAGTCACTGGCTCCCTCTCTTCCTTGTCCAACAGCTCTGAGCAGGCTGCAGCTGAGGGAAAGAGCCTCAGTGTTCATGTCCAGCCTCAGACTTCGTGAGACACCTGCAAGTGGCCTTCCAGTCTCTTCAGACGTGCTTCACAGGGCATTACTGTGCCAGGAATGCTTCAGAATCAGGAGCAAGCAGCACTGATTTGACACTCATCACCAGTGACACAGGAAGTCAGTCTGTGCTTTCAAGGCAAGTTTTTTGGGGGGTTGGCAATGTTATGTACACAACGAAGCAATGCCATCACTTTCAGATAATCAAATCCAGTGCTAATGTCAGGACAACAATAATTTTAGAGCGACTGGGTAAACACTGTGAGCCCCATTTGCTTGCACAAAATACAGGACTAAATCAGTCCTGAAAAAAGCTTGCAGAGCCCAACATCTGGGATGTTCCAAGTCCTCTAGGCTCTTCATGTTACTGGAAAAGGTGAAACAGCTGTTTTGTAAGAACAGTCCATCACCAGAAATTGCTGTTCATGGGAGATACAAGTTCCCAGCAAAGCTCATCAGCAGGCAACAAATTGGGCAGATGTGTCTCTCCACTTTCGCGGAAGGCAGCTCTCCTTCAACAAACAAAAGTGGATTGTCACCTCAGGAACACTGCACAGAGAGACTCTCACTCTGAGGAGACACCCGAGTGAAAGCAGGGTCAGGCTGAGGGCGAGAGAGGCTAAGCTCTTTAAATGCCTTGGGACTTCAGAGGAGCTCTGACGCACCGCCGGGACACAGAGGGGACAGGCACGTGTCAGCCCCACACAGAGCAGACACAGCAAGGCCAGCACGCAGGACAGCAGCAGACACTGGTGCTGGCAAGAGCTGACGAGCAGCCAAGGGACTTCTTCTGGCTGCGGGTCAATGACTTTACACCTAAAACTTAATGAATTCAAGAGCGTGATCAAATAAGGGGAGGGAAGGTAGAAAAGGCAAAGAGCACACAGTGCACAAAATACACTGACGGAGGAACAAATGTGGCCCTGTCCAGACACTCTGCACTTGGCACCTCAGATGGGAACACTTAAGGTCAGGAGGAAAAACGAGGGACTATCCCAAAAACATAACAGTGGTATAAATGATTTCCCTGTCGGGATGTACTCTCTACTTCTCAAGGAATAGATGGGATACTAAGAAGATGGGAGACCATCAGTGACAAGCATGCAGAGGACTGACACTGGAATAGCAAATTTGGCCAAAACAGCCAGCCAGGGCAATGCTAGGCACAGCATCCTATGATCAGGTTTCCAGGGACACATCACATTCCTGTCTGAGAAATAAAATACACCCTGTAGCTTTTTGAAGTGTCTTAGATGTTTGCTTACATATCAGGCAGCTGCATCCAACCATCAAATTGTCATGCTGATAACCTGCCTCAGAGCACCCAATGGCTTCTGCTCTGCTCCAGAAACCTGTTTAGTTTAATACCTGAGAACATATTTCAGCTTGCTTGAGACAGCATAACCGCGACAACACTCACCCCAACAAAGGGAATGAATTTCTGCGAAGACTCTTCGTCGGGGCTAAAGGCAAAGAGAAGAGAGCTGTTAGCATCTTGCCTCCACCCCAGGCACCATCCTCACTCCACAGCTTGCATTCCAGCATGCAGCAGGGACGGACAGGATGCAAGCGCCAGTGCCAGGCTCCTCTCAAGGCCCCCTGCCAGCACCAGGAGCCTGCAGGGGCAGGGGGGAGCACGCAGCCTACGGCACTCTGCGGGGGAAAGGCTCTTCCTCCCTCCCTCACGCTCCACCGAGAAACATGCTTGGATGGCATGGCAGTCACCACAGACACACGGCCTCCCACTGCAAGGAGATGGATCTGTGCCACGACAACACAGAGCACCGGGAATTACTTACTAGAACCCGAGGCGCTCTGCACAGGCGGCCTCCAGGCGTCCCCCCTTGGAGCCACAGCTTGCACATCCCCAAAGCAGTGGCCCTGCCGCGGGTTACAAGCCGTGACACGCGGTTACTGGTGCAGCACCGGCAAGGACGTGCCCTCACACCCCCGCTCTCGCCCTCCCTGCTGCCGGCCCTTCCGCAGGCACACCCCGGAGCTGGGCACCGGGGCACACACCCGCAGCCGAGCTGAGCTGGGCAAAAGGCAGGCTGTGGCCCAGGAACAGCTGGAGACAGCGCCACACACGGCTGGAGAGTCCCTCCTGCTCTGGGCCCCGCCAGAAAGCAGAGGGTGGAGAACGGCCAGCAATGGAGGCCACAGTCAAACCCAGCAGGAATTAGGGGGAGGCTTGGCAAAGACAAGAGGACGAAGAGAGGGGTGAGGAGGACGGCAGGCCAGAAGGGCCTGCAGAGCCATTGCTCCCTTCAGCAGCAACAGAGATCAGAGATGGACCCACAGGGTGAGGAGACCACAGGAGCACATCCACATGTTTGGAGGAACTACAGTTCAGCAGAGAGAAGTGACTGCACGGCAAGACACACATTTCTCAGTGACTGAGCACAGGAAACAGGTAGGAAGCAGACAAACATTGAGACTTGTCATGTTTCTCTTCCTGTGCATCCCCCAGTGCTCAGAAAAAAACCATCCAGCACTACTTTCATCCAGAATTTAGCTGGGAGTAGAATAAAGTACTATCAAGCATATAGTAGCTGCAGGTGTTTCTGTGCTGTTTCCAGCATGGATCAGAAATGCACCAAATGCACAAAGGTGGTTAACCTGTGTGATCAGCACAGGTTGGACACTCTCCTCTAAGCCCCAAGGAAAGAATGACATAAAACTGCAGTGAACATGACTCAGCCAGAGCTCCCTCATGGTCCAAAGCAGAACATGATTCTGCAAACAGTCTCTTGCTTTGGCTCAGCTCTGCTCACCCATCCTTAAGGCAAAGCCAGGGCCTTTGCTCCCTTCCTACCCCACACCCTCAGGCACTGCAGCCTTGCTGTTCTCCTACAGCACAGGACAAGTCCCTGATTCCACGTTGGAAGGCAGAAAGGTCCCATCTTTGCAAGCACAACTGCGGGGCGCAGCAAACACATCTCCTACAAACACGACATTTCCAGCTCCAGGTTTGCAAAGGGAAACGAGAAAACCGCAGAGCTGTTGGGAGAGGCACAGAACAGAGGCTCAGCTCTCTTCTCTTTCCTTTAGCTCCATGGGCTTGGAGGCCAGCAGAAAGTGAGAGTCCCACTCACCAAGCCAGGGAAGCACAACAGCCACCCAGTCATCTCTCAGCTGCTGGATGGCTTTGCTTTGAGCTCTGAAAAAACAAACCCTGTCCAGTTCTAGCAGAAAACTCATTTTCGTTCCCCCTGGGAGCTCTGAATCCCACTGCAGAGAGCTCAGGGGCAATTTTGAAATACATGGTTTGCTTCAGTCACCATTTATCATGGCTCACAGACGCACAGGCTGTTCCTGAAGCAATCCAGCTGGATTTCAGCTCAGCTAGCCTAGTCCTGTCACATGTCCTCTTGGGAACTCAGGTTTTGCATGTGTGTCTCTGGGAATGCAGCTTATCAAAACAGCTGCTCTTCATGTGGATGGAAGAAAAGATGAGATGACCATGCTTGTTCTTCATTTCTTCCTTCATGCTCTTCCCAATGTTTGTTCTTCAGTATCTCAAGATCCCAAAACATGAACTCAGAATCTTTTCACCTTGGTAACAGCCTCTTTGATTCCTCCTCCTACCACAGCCCTGCAACTAAAATATCTCCCATCTCTGGAAAGGCAGCTTCCCCTCATAACCTCAGCAGCCCAGATTCCCAGGCTGCAGAGGGTTAACCCCACGTGTCCAGAAAGCCCTTCTTCTTTACCCACAGGGCTTCTGAAGGCCCTGGTACCTCAGCTGTAATTTAAAGCCAGACTTGGCCCAAGTTGGTGATTTTTAGCAGTTATTGATGTGTCATCTCTCTAACCACGAGGGTCTCAGGCACCACCTTTATTCCAGCCAAGTCCTGAAGGAGGCAACAGAAAAGAGAGGACTTTGATCACTGAAGGACTAGCAGGACTCTGGGCCATTTCAGGCCAGGCACCAGCACCACCAACTCTTCACTCATCTATGATATGAAATCTGTCCTGCCCACTGGGCAACTCCAGCTGTCTGCTGGCTAACACTGTCCTGCTTCCACCAGAGTCAAACCAAAGAAGGGACAAAGCAACATCAGGTCCTCGTGACACATCAGATGAGTCTCCTCTCAGCCTTCCCAGAAACCTCCTTCCCAGCACTCTTCACGTTCCTGTGCTGGGCTGGACATAGTCAACAGGATATCCATGATTTCTTGAGCCTTGACTCTCCTCTGCTGCACTCCTGTTGCATTTCCAGCAGCTGCCCAAGGAGTTTCCTGCAGTAACCAGCCAGCTGACACGAGCTCTGGTGAGCCAGAGGAGGGACCAGGCCACTCCTCACCAGCTGTATTCATGTCCAGCAGCTGCTGCAAGGTGTGTTTGACGAAAAGCACTCGGAGCAATGACCTGGACTCTGCTCAGCCACTGCCCTGCAGGGCCTCTGAGACACACAGCAGGCAGGATCAGTGTAATCCGTGTTTCCTACTGCCCAGGAGCCCTCCAATCCAAGGGAACTGGGAACAAGAGCTGGGAAGGGCTCTCAAAAGCTTTTGGTAAACACATAACCAGGCAGGCAGTGATCCAGCCCCTGCCCTGACAAGTGAACAATGCTTCCATCTCCAACAGCCAGGCTGCCCCCCAGGTTCATGCAAGGGCTATCCATAAGCCACATGGCATGAGCTGTGCTGGGCACTGAATTACAGTGGGTGACAACAGCCCAGGACTGACCAGCAACTCAGCTGCACTGGGAGTGAGTGAGCGCTGAACCTCAGACCTCAAATACCACAGGGTTTCCTTCAAGAAGACAATGCAGAGAGACATCAATGACAGGCCTCTCCCAGTGAGAGGCCCAGCCCACCCCCATGGTCTCAGCTCCGCAGGTGTTGCCTGGATTGCACTGTTCCTTCAGAATTCAGTAACCAGGACTTCTCCCAGGTGCTCACACACAGAGTCGGTCACCCAGTGTAACTCCGAGGAGCTGCAATGGCACTTCATGTCCTTCATGAAGCCCTTGTCTCACAGCCAGCCCCCTGCTCTCGGGTAAGGTCAGCAGATGCTCCGGAAGAGCAGGACAAAGCTTTGGCACCATTGCAGTCCATCACAGGCAGTGCATGCGCCAACCTTTGCCATGACAAACAGAACAGGGGCACGGGGAGACAGCGGGGGCAGTCAGAGGAGGGACAGCTGGCAAGAGAGTTATAAAGCAGCTCATCATATACAGCTACATCCTAGGCTTGCCTTTCCTTGGACCACTAGGGCTTGTTTAACAGAGCAAATGCCAGGATTCTGGGAGATTTCTCTTGCAATGAATTTGTAGGTAGTGCTGCTTGTTTCTATCTGGATCACTGCCTTGAAAGCTGGCCTTGAAGAAGCCATTCACATCTGCCCTCAAGGGGGAGTGAGTTGCAGTAACTTTGTGTGCTAAGTACAAAATAAAAAATGCCCAATAATCACATGATTCAAACCAGGGGACCCTGCAGAGCATGGGGGTTTTGGAGGTAGCTCAGAGAGCACAGCTCCACTGCCAGCACACATCCGTCTTCTCTTTCCTAAGCTCAGAGAAGTCCCATTCGTTTGGGATGCTCTGCCAGTGAGAGACTAGTCCTCAAATTTTTGCTTACGGGGAGGAGATCTGCTGGTCTGCACTGGGATACTGCACAGCTGATCCCCACCCCGAGCCACTGAGGGCCACCTACAGCACTCCAGTCCCAACAGATGGGAACTGAAAGGCCTTCTATTAATCCTGATCCTTCTGGAGCTACACTGTATCTTCTGATGGCTAAGGGAAAACACAAGGAAAAACCCCACCTTCTCCAAGCTGTACTCTTCTAAGCTACTCTCTCAACAACTCCTTCATTCCCACTCAGTGGAAATCCTGGGGACCCAAAATGTGTGGTCCAAAGGCACCGCAGTCACTTTCAGCTATGCATTCTGCCAGCAGATGCCACAGTTTCAAAGCAGTGAGCAGAATTCAACCTAAAGCACAAACTGTGCATCCCAGACCCACAGGAGCTGTTAAACAAGGCACAAATCACCAATCCACTGGGAAAAGAGATAGGAGCTGGGAGAGGGAACCTAAAAGGAACTGATACCTTATGGTAAAATCAAAATGAAAGTTCTTTTTCCTTTTCAGGAAGCAACCAAAGAAAAAGATAAATGTGTTATTATTACAACAAAGTGATACATTAGTTTCAATAGTGCAAACGGAGAGACAATTTCTGTGTTGTTTTTAACAATACCCTCCCTAAGCTGCTGCCAATGACAGAGACCCCATTCCTAAAGGAAGGCACACAGGAGACAATTGTCCAAGCTCCACTGGAGAGCCTGTTCCTCTTACTCGCTCTCCTTTGCTCATGGGGTGCTGACCTGAAAGCTGAAGTTATTTTAAGGCAGACACACGGAAATACTGAGAGATTGCAGGCTATGCCAGAGTCTGACCATGAGTTTCAGCAATCTCTCTTCCCAATAACCTCCTAAATTAAAACTGTGAACAGCTTCAGGCACAGCACCAGAGCCCAAAGAGTGTCAAACCCAAAAGGATCAGACCAGCTCGGTAAAGCAGTCTTGCCCACTGCTGGGAGGGATAAGGGCAGGGGTTGCTCAAATACATTTCAGCTGTTTTCCAACAAAGTGCTGAACTGATCTCCTGGACACATTAGGAAATCAAAGCCTTTAAATGCAAAGTGTGTTAATAAAAAATGAAACACATTTTTTTACATGAAGTGTGTTAATGTCAAAAATGAAGCTGTAGCAGAATGGAGGAGGCAGCGGAAAGCAGTGCAGAACCCAGCACCTGAAGGGTGCAGAGAAAGAACCAGGCATTCTCAGAATGGGTACTTGTCATGTTTGGCTGCCTGAGCTCCCTGCTGGGAACGAAGGTAAGCCTTCACACCAGAACCAAAATGCAAAATTGAAGGCAAGTGCTCTGTAGCTCTTTAAATTCCATCCTTATTATCATGTTAACTTTACAGAAGTCCACAAATACATGAAGAGACTAGACTAGTCTCTTTTACTTGACTAGTCAGTCTGGAAATACAGGACAAATACACAGAATGGCTGAAATTTCACTCATTCATTTCTGCACAGTAATGTGAGCACAGACACAGGAATGGAAAAACAATATACAATGAGAATTTCCAAAAAGAAGGGGGGAAAGTGACGCTTTTGATGAAGGATGAAGGATGTTAATGGACCAAAAATGAAAAATCAAATAGAAGTAATAAAAATTAACAACATCCATGTCTCATTGGGAGTTGCTAGTCCCTAACTGAGAAAACTCACATCAGCTAAGTTAAAATCTATTATTCTCCTCTGTCCCTTGATAACAGTGCTTCTCTACCCTTCAGTGACAGTTACTCTTCTGCCTGGACCATGGCCACAGGAGGCCCTACATACTCCTGAATCTTGTTTTCAGGCCCCAACCCTCCCTCCTACAGCCTGCTTATCCCTAAAGAAAAGATGAAATGAAATCTGGTGAATGTCAGGAGGAGTCCTGGTAGCTTGCAACTGCCAATCAACAAGGATTTTATCTCTCCTGCAAGAAGCTCTGCTATTTACACTCCAAAAAGAAAGGGGCTTAGTTCCCTAAACATCGATGTAAAAAAAGTCAGGTCTCATGGAAGATGCTTTGTGGGAGAATGCCAAGGTCCAGTCTTGCACACCTAAGGTCGCTGTGGGGAGAGATCTAGGGAACCTAAGCACATCAAATCTGTCCATCCCCCGTCCTGCTTAGCCTGCGCTTCCCCAAACCTCTCATATCTTCAAAAAAAAAAGAATCATTGCACTTAAAGTAACCCTGCTTCTGCAGATTCACCAAGCAGGACACACCACCGGGTGCAGGCTACCGTGAGGCTCCCAAGGGCTTCGCCATTTGGTTTTCAGACTGCTGGCAAGACACGAGAAAAGCACTTGGCTTTCAAGCAGCTGCTCGTCCTGGAGCCAGCAGGACAAGGGGGTCATACCTCTTCTGTTTGTAGGTCAGCATGGCTTCAGCAATGGGCAGCTGGTGAGCACAGTTTGCCCCTGCTATGTACTGCGTTATCCGGGACACGACGTCGGGTGCTTCCGAAACTGTGGGAGAACAGAGGGAAAAGCATTCAAGTGACTCCTCAGACCACTGCCAGCACTGTCCTCCATCTGCTGACGGTGCCCAGGCAGCTGCATTTGGACTGCACCTTGCACAAGCAGCTCTGCCTACCCCAGGGCACAGTAAAGCTGAATCTGTACTCAGCATTTCTGACTGAATCTGGGCTCTTTCAGGTTTGTTAAAAGCTTTTCTCTGGACCTGCCCAGAGTCAGCTTTAGACTTTTTCACGCCTTGACTGCAGGTATCTGCTGAACAAAGTGCCTGGCCATCTCTCCTAGGTGAGCTGCTCTGCTCACACCAGCACTGAGCTACCTGAGTTTCTAACAAACTCATGGCCTTGCTGAGTTGACCAAAAAGACTGAGGGACACACAAGGGTAGGAAGAGCACAAAGATCACGTGTATTTGTGAGATTGTGGTTCATTCAAGTCGACACAAAGACATTTCCTAAATGCTTTCCATATTTCTTTGGTTTCAACCAAAAAGCCTCAACTGTGAGATCACAGGAACACAAGCAGCCTTCCACAGGCACTTCCATACTTTAAAATGGGCATTTTACCCCAGATTGTTTGTATTTGAAGAGTGAACTGGTACGAGTTATGATTCTCTGCCAGATCTTCTTGTGCCATCATGGAGTTTCTGCGCAGTTGCCACCACACAGACAAAAATGCAGAATGCACAAAGTCTGCACTGTACTAAAATGAGGAGGAATTTTCCTCATAGCATATAACCAAGTAAGGAACAGAAATGGCTCTTTCTGGATTTCTTTAGGTAATGAAGTGTTCCTAATTCAGACACAAAAATCAAGTCTCTATTGACATTTTTATGCATTTTCAAGGGTAGCAAGCAAATAAAAGAAACCAGTTCCATATACCAGTTCTTCCCTGAATTCATGATTAAGGGAAAGAGTAGGTTGGATAGTACACAAGGAAATTTCTAGTCCAGCCTCCTGCTCCAAACAGGGCCGACTTCACCTTCAGATCAGGCTGCCCCAGGCCCTGTCCAGCCATGTCCCCATCTGCTGGAAACAGCTCTGAACAATTACCTGTGAAGAGGTCTCTCTCCTCCTCTCAAGGCTAGAGGACTTCCAGGAGCATCCTGGGAGTCTCAGGAATTCCAGCAGGGAGAACCACACTGCAACCTCCCCACACTCATGGTGCTACACAAACTCCAAAGCCTTTTTCCTTCTGATGGAATTTCTGTATGGGCAATGCTGCCCACAACAGCACCAAACCTCAAGCCTTCACACAGCCCTGAATGTTGCAAATCCTCCCTTCTCCTGTTTCTTCCTGTTCTTGAAGAAACGGAGGAAGAAACCATGAGCATTCATATTTTAAGCCAATTAGTACTTGAACATGAAGTAAGGCTTTAATCTGGCCTAGAACAAACTCAGATCAGAACAGGAACTTGTTGGTTTGACCTAGGGCAGCTCCCACTTGTCACCACACTGGTGAAGAACAAAATTCTTCTTTAATGAGAATGTTTTCAAGTCTGCTGGCAGGATCTTTCTCACATACAACTAACAGAAGTTTATCTTCCCAGAGCTTCCAGTTTTCCACACGTTTTCGTTTGCTGCACAGTTCCTGAAGGAAAGCAATGTACTGAACTTCGTGGCGAGACCTCCACATCAAAGAACAAAGCTGAGAGCTAGGTAAGAGCAGCATGACTCAGAGGCAGCGAGTTAGTGCCTCTGGGAGCCAATAACTGTTTGCAAACCACCATCTGCAAGACTTAGAAAGGTCAGCATCTGAAATAGGAATGTGGTGAAGTGAGGAGAAAAGAGGAACAAAACCACTTGTCTGCTTCCTCTTGTATTTACTCGACCTTTGCTAAAATTACTCATTCAAGCTTTTCATCCCACACAGGCCAGACAGACAGGGTCTTACCAGTGGTCTGTGCTTCAAGTTTGTTGAACAGATCTCTCCAGGCTAGATCTTGGAAGAAGTTGTTGTATCTATAATCTACAGACCCCAGATACTTGGCCACTGGATGAGAGCCTAAGAAAGAAAGGAAAACATGACAGCTGTGCTCTCCAGCACTGAACACAAGCGTGGGTTTGATCTGTAAGGAATTAAACTCCAAAGTCAAAACCACACTAGACACCTCAGAAATAAACTTCTTCAGTTAGAACCAAGTCATTTAGTCCAGCTTATCTCTACAAGAGCATGCAAATAGACTTCCCGGGGCAGAATGCTTCAACATGCTGATATCTTTCACTTGACACTTTCACCCTAACAAATGAAATTTTAAAAGGGCAAAGAAAACAGGACTGGGAAACTGCTGAGGAAATAAATGATTTGGAAGGCACAAAGGCTCTACAGCTCTCCATGTCAGCCTCTCAGTTTTGCAAGCAGCTTTCCCTTCCTGCCCACAGGCTGCACCACAGCCAGGCCACCTCTGCCAAGAGGGGCCAGACCCCTTCCTCCAAGCACCATTTGCACCCCACAGCTGTTTTCCAACACTGAGAAGAGGTAATTTCCCCCAGCCAGGAAAAACAAGCCAGGGAGGCTTGTTTAAGGGCTATAAGCTCAATAAATAGGCTGCAATTTAAGACACAAAAGAGAGCCCCAGGATTACAGTACCCAGTGAATACTGGCACATGCAGCAGGTCTCTGCTGACTCCAGCCGAGCCTTGGGACTCAGCTCCTCCATGAGCATGGCAAGAGCTCCTTGCAGAAGCTTTGTGTGTCCAGCCTCCAGCCCTGCAGGGAGATCTGACTTCATACTTACACCAAACAGGACAGGGAAGGTGTTCAAGTGACAAACTCTGCCCTGGGATGTGGCAAAAATTTGCCACCTTCAATTTAGGCCATCCGTGTCCCCAAAACAGACAACACCCCCTAGCAACTACCTCTACAGTCTTTGAACACAGGAGAAAAGGTGTGCCAGGATCACCCTGCCCAGTCACCACCTGGCAGTCATGCTCAGCACCAGCCCAGTACATTTACAGTCAGCCATGAAGCAGCTTTGGAGTTCCTCTTAATCACATTATTTTCGTACTTCCTGCACACCAAATTTGCACATCAAGCCACACTTCCAGAGGCTGCAACAGCTGAGTCACCAGCTGGTAACTGGAAACCTGACAAATTCTTAAAGATGACCCCAGTTGCTTAACTGTACTCACCATGGTCCAGGAAAGCTCTGGCAGAAAAAAACCCCAAACAATAAACCCACTGTCTCAGTCCTCCAAACCTCCAAGCTGATTTCCAGACTTCAAAGAGGGGTGAAAGCCTGAGGTCCCTCTGAGCTGCCCTCAGTGTCGTTAGAGACTGGGACCCATTATTTCTCCTGCAGGGGAGTTTTAGGCAGTGCACACAGCACAGCTCTGCACCACGTACTGGAGAACCTTTCCCCATGCTGGGAAAACACACTGCACATGGAAACAAGTCATCAATAGGAAGTCTCCCATGAAGTTCTACCCCTGGGAGCTATATAAATTGTTAAAATACCCCAAACAGCCCAAATAACCCCCAACATTTTATTTTCCCCTTTCCAGTTGTTTATATAGTGTTTTAGACAGCAGAAGAGTCTTACAGCCACAGAACCAGCAGCATGGAGCAGGACAGAATCTCCCAGTTCACATGTTTACAGACTCACATTTCTGATTGCTAATAAACCACTGAAGGTTGACCCTTCTGTCACTGGAGTGTGCAGTTGTGGACTCAGAAGGTAACACCATCCATGGAAAAAGTCCACCAACCCTACTTCAGAGGTATTGCTAGCAGCAGAGAGGCTTTTCCTTTAAGACATTTATGGCATAGTCACCATTCTGTCTTGGGTGCTTTTTCAATTGTCAGAAATGAGAGGTGGCTCCTCAATCACTTTAATGAACTGCCAGAGAGCTGGCCAGAAATAAGCACTTGATCCAATCAGGAAATACTGCAGACTTCCATGGAAAAGGTCCTGTTAGAGAAGTTTCTATATTTAAAGTAGAATTTAAAAAGAATTCACAGTTCTAAAGCATTTCATTATCAAAGTGCCTGGTTAATTTTTTTCTTTTTTGATTACAGAAGAAAGTTTGAAGATTAAAAAACCAACCCAAACTCACACTAGCTAAATCTTGTGTTTCACTTTCAAAGAGAGAGTATTTTCAGAAAAACTGCAGGACAGAAAACTCTTCTTCTGAGGCCAGGAGACAGTCAGCAAGTGAGTAGCAAAGTCTCAGACACAGATTCTCATTCAAAGCACATTTAACCTTGCAGAAATTAATTTTTTTGTTTGTTTTTACTCCCTAAAGGGCTCTCTCTTCTCTTCCTGCCAACCACTTTGGAAACTAAATGCCTTTTTTTTTTTTTTTACAGAAGGATCCAGCTCTTTTTCTCTGCCTTTTTATTTAACTTTTGCAAATGCCACCACTGAATGGATAGCCTAATCCCAGTGTTCATGGTGCTGGGCAGCAGCTTCTGATTCCTACAGGAACTGCCCTCAGCTGCTCCCAAACCCAGAAAACTGGAAAACACCAGCAAAAAGTGCTTTTCAAGTGTTCTGTTGCTTCCATCACTTAAGTGCTCTGTCCACACAAGTCAAGCCCTGGACCACAGCAGCAGTGACTGCCCTGCTTCCCAGGCCTTGCCACAACAACATTCCTCATGCTTTGGACTACAGTGAGACCCCTGGTGCTGTTCTCAGTCCACTCTACTCCCCTCACCACAAGCAATCCAAACTGGGGAACTTCCCAGCTAGGCAGGCTTGCTGGGTTGCTGAAGGGGCAGAGAGATAAAGTGTTGGAAAACTGAGGGAAAAACCTGAGCAGACCAGCATGTAAAATAAAGGTCAAAAGATGCATGTATTTTGAATAATTCAAATTCTCAGCAGTTTCAGAGCCTTTAAGAAATTTTCAACCCCTCCTCTATTAACATTTTCTGAGTCAAGCCCAGGGAGGCCAGAACAGTTATTGCTTTGGGAAACGTGGTGCCCACTGAATTTAACACTTCAGCCAGGGAAAAGGGCTTCTAGAACAATATTCTGTGCATAAAGAGCCTCCCTGTATGGGGAGGAAGTACTTAACCCCTTGCTTCAAACAAAAGGCTTACAAGCAGACTTGGGCATCAGGAACTTACAGGTGGAATTCACTCATACAAGAGCAGCAACACCAGCTCTACACAGTCATACAACAATTTGCCTCATTTAACCTATAGCCAAAGCTCCAGAAAGGCTTCTCCTGAGGGAACACAGCAGATTTCACCCATTCCCCTTCCTGTGAAGAAACACCATTCCTTATTTACCTAGAGGGATGATCAGAAATTTCATGTAGCCAAGCCAGTCAGGGGTTTTGTGAGACAGCTGCTCTACAAAGAGCCTCAACACAGCACTGAGGTAATTCTGGGCTCCTGCCACTGCAATTTTAATTGGGTTTGGAGGCTGTGAATTGCAGTTACAGCTAGACAGAAAAAGAGGAAACATACTTGTAATTGTGCCTTCAACCACATATTTCAGAACAAGCAGCAAAAAAAAACCCCAACTGGTTAGTAACAATTATAGCAGAAGAGACTTTGTTCAATACACAAGGCAATATTGCAACAATTCTCAGCAGCTTTAAACATTATTAATAAAATACAACATTCTTCAGTAGTTTCCTTATTGGTCTCCCTGCTCCTTCTTTTGCACATTTTGATATTCTAAAGGGCTGGGCTCCACTATCTAGGTTAGGATGTACCTACTAACTGCTGGGTCAGAGAACACACCCAGGTACCCATATCCCTCAGCAGGTAAGCAGGAGGTGCCTTCAGGAACTGAGGAATTAATCTGGGAATTGCTTGGAAGGGAGAGCAAGAACTATTTAAAATGCCCTTATTTGTTTTGCATGCTTTAGTGGAGCATGCATCTGACCCACAAGGCAGCCTCCAAAGCAAGATCTCTGATAATCACTGCTGTTGGTGACTTCTCTGTCCCCACAAGAGGCAGAACAGCAGTACCCTGCAGGGGTGGTGAGCGCTGAAGAGCTACACAGTCCTGACTTCAGGAGAGCAGACTGGAGAGGTTTCATGCAGTAGTTGAGAAATTAAATCCCTGAGTACTGGGGCACAGGAGCTGAGAGGCTTTTAGGGCTGAAATAACACAAGCAAGGTGAGAACTTACTATCTCTGTATCCTGGAGACAATTGTGCTGAAAGCTGCCTGAATATCAGCAGAGGAACATGTGCAGACCACTGGCAAGGTGTGCTTTTGCAAGACATCTGAAAGGTACTGAGGAGAGAACAGAACATTTTAGAGCCCGTTTTTTTTTGGTACAGTTTGTCACAAGAAGAAAATGTGCCTCCCCCAACCTCCTGGCTATTCTCAAACCCACTCATGGGCACTCTCCCTGTGTCTGATTTGAAGGTGATGTGGCTATTTCACAAATGCCTCCTCCCTGCACAGTAGGCCAAGGAAAGCTCTCCTTGTAGAAAAACGGCACCATCTTCTTGACAGACACAACACCATATCCCAAACATGGCAATGACATCTCTAGAGCAGCACAGTTTTTACAGCCACAGAGGGCAGGGCAGCAGCAGCAGCCCATTCACTTAGCAGACAGCACTGGGAAAGAGCAGACATTGTCTACCTCCCTGCTTCTGGAAGCGCAGTTGCATCTGTCTGATTTCCATTTTAAAGAAATGCAATGTTCTGCCCATCCTTCAACACTGAAGGAAGGGAAGGCTGCCACCACACACATGTTCTTCATGAGGGAGTTTCCCCTCCATGCAGCTGATGGGGACACCACGCACCTCAGGTACACATGGACATAATTATGGCACTCAGTAATTATCTCGCACTTTCAATTTCTGCATGACTAATCCACACACCCCAGTCCACAGCCTTCCATGCCCTCTGATACTGCAGCCACAAGCTGCCAGAACCCCTGGAAGATGATCTGCAACATCTTCTGTCCATCTCCAGAAGGCATTTCTCTGTCTTCCAAGTATAGAGAAAGTGGAACCAGTAGCGCAAGATGGTATTTTTGCTCTCTCACACCTTGAGACTCTTGTTCTTCCAGAAGCAGAAAGCCAAACCAGACAATGTATGTCCACAAGCCTGGCACAAGTTCCCCAGGCAACAGACACCCAGCACATGTTCATTGGTCCTCTTCCATACATATTTTATTGCTTTCTCAGAATAAGGTTCTCCAAAAGGAGCAAAATTTGCTCCAAACCCATAACAAACCGTTCCATGTTGTCAGCAAAGGAAAGTATTGCTCAGGTTTCCTCTTAAAACAACTATCACTCAGCAAGGATGGGGTGATTCCTGCAGTCAGCAATCACAAGCACATGTACATGGCTACAGAGCTGACCCAAAACATTTTCTCCTGCTCACCATCTATGCTCAGAAATCTCAGCCTAAACCACCCCAAGGTCAGACCTCCTTCCTTCCTTTGTCCTAGTCTACCACAATTTAGGAGCCTTTTGAGTGCAAGGGTTTAGTCATATTCCCACTGTGCTGCTAACCAGAAGGAATGGCATTGCTTGGAGGAGAAAACACCTCTGTGGAAAGGCTCAGGTGGCAAAGCTTTACGAGATCCCAGCATCTCCTGGTCAGATGAAATCCAACGTGTGGGCACTGAACACTCTGCAGGCAACAGAACCTACTTTGTTAGTGCAGAGCTCAAGGCCTGTCCATTCCTGAGGAGGAACAGTGCAGGAGAACTGTGCTCCAGGTAATGTCTCCTGCCTTTACCTGGCCTTGCCAGTCAGATGTATTGACAAGAATAATATTTTCTGGCAACTGGTCGTCGGAAACCAGGATGTGATTTAGCTGATCGTACACTGTTTTCCTGGGGATCTGGAAATTAAGACACAAAGAAGAGAACAGTAAGAGGTGTCAGCTCTAACCATCAAGCCTCCAGCTCCAGCTCTCACAATTGATGAGGTGGCTGTGCATGCTGGCCAGTCACCCCATCAGCAAAGGCACACTGGGCTGCTGGGACTGACACTCTGCAGCTTCTTCAGTATTAGCCACTGTGGATTTGTTGGCCATTACTCTTTCTGCCATGCACTTTTACTTACATCACTTTACACCAACTAACAGCAGCCCAAGAACTTAAGATTCATAAAAGCCAGGAACAATCTCCTTCAAGGAGGGAAATAAGCGAGGCCCACAGCTAACAAAAGCATGGCACATATGCTGTGCACAAGACAGTCCCTAGCAATCTGCCTTATTTCAAAGGAGTAATTCCTCAACACACCCCAACTCATTTCTCATTCTAACAATCTGTTCCAGTGGTTTGAGTTTATGGCTGGCTGACAAAGCTACAAGCTGGCAAACCCCAGCAGACTGGATGGAAGAGAAAATTTTAGCCAAGACATCAATTCCCTCCTTCCCGAAGCTGCGGGGCCCAGTCCCTTCCCAGCAGGGACAGAGCTTGAACCAGAAGGAAAAGGAGACAGTGGAGGAGAGGGAAAGCATGAGTGGCTGGAGGGCCAGCAGAGCTCTGCCCACCTGTAGGTGGTGCCGGGTGTCTGGGGAGCGCTCGTTGTCCAGGCTGTTGGCTCTCTCGTTCTGCGGCCTCACCGCCTGCCTCTCCTTCAGGGACGTGCTCCTCCCCCGGCGCCCCGCCTGCTTCCCTTCAGACCTGCTGGAGAGACGTGCTTACATCCCCAGGGCTGGCACGCTTCTGAGTGGGACACAGCCCCCAAATCCCCATCACCCAGCCTGGCAACCTCGGTAATGGCAGCAGAAGCACTGGGGAAATTCTGCACGTAGATCTGAGCTAGCTGATGATTCTGCTTCTGACAGTGCACAGCACACAGCTCAGCACACTCCACATGGAGTCCCGGAATGACTTCCACAGCCCAAGCTAACACCCACCCACCCACCTCTCTGCTATTGCTACACTGGCATGATAAGACCCAGCCAGACAAACTGCAGTCACACACCCCAAAGCAGCACACAACACCTCTGGGTATTCATTTATCAAGTGCTCCGGACCCATGGCTTAAGTGCCCAAACACAAGGAGGATGTCCTTGCAGTTTAGTGCCTTAAAGCCACCCTGACCAAATCCTAGCATGCTGCCCACGACCTCCTGAGCAGGCCTGCTGCAGGCACAGACAGTACTGTCCCCCTGTACCTGGTGGATGGAATGATGAGGGACTCTGTCTTCGTGATCTTCCCACTGGGTGGGAGCTTCTCCACAAACACATCTGGAGTAGGGAGTTCAGCCTCCTGGACCTCAGCTTGCTGGTTAGACTCCTGCAGAAGCACAGAGAACAGTTACCAGGAATAAACCCTCCCCTCTGTCTCACCTTGGGAGCTTAGCTCTGGCTGGGGCACATTGAGCCTGCCTCTTCCAGACATCCCCCTCACCACCAAAAGGGAGAAACCAGCAGTGGCTATCTGGGGCTAGCCGTTCCCAGCTCTGCCTCACAAGGGAGCTGGAGGTAGGAAAGGTGTTCAGATATGCTGTTTGGAACAGGCACTCTCACAGCTCAAAGCCAGGGACATGCCTCCTCATGTAATGCAGGTTAATTCATCTTACCCAAATGGACTAGCCAAGGGAGAAAGACATGACAGAAATGTTACACACCGCACGTTCCCAGCAGAGCAACTTGAGCTTTGGGGTTTTTACCCCAGGACCTGCTTGATTTCTGCCAATTCAGCTTAAAGCAAGACTTCTGTCTGATAAAATGGAACGACCTTGAGCATCCTTTACGTGCTCAGTAGCAAACTTTGGGCCAGCCTTCCTCAGGCTGTTTGAACAAAAGGTCAAATAGAGCATTTCACCTGCAAAAGGCAGGAAGACAAGAACCTCCAAACTAAGGTCAGGAGGAGAACTCAGTGCTATTTTCACTGCAGCTGATGTTACCTGTGGAAGTTGTGTTGCATGTGCAGCTATATGGACAGACAGATGCATCCCACAGTATGCAGCCCACAGCTGACACCCAAACTCACAGGAGGAAGGTCAACAAGTGCATTTTCAACTTACATAAGGGACAGTGTCAGAAACACTGTCGCCTGCATGTTTGGTTCCAAGACTCTTTGTCTTTTCAGGCACTTCTACCTGCTTGAGAGAAGAAAAATCCTCAGGAGGTTTAGCACTAGCACAGTTTCCAGCCACACTCTCTGTGTCAGGCTGTTCAGAAGAGATGCTTCTCCATTTAAACATCACACAGCTCTGCAGTATGGCCAGCAGTGCTCCCTGCTCACACCAGGACTGCACACATCAGTGTGGGATGTGGCAAAGCTGATGCACAACACACAGGAGAGGCAATGAAGTGCCCTGGGATGGGACTGACACTTTATGACCATCCAGGAGGGAATGGAAAAGCAGCTGAGCTGCCCCTGACCATTCACTGTCAGCCACCAGGAAAAGTATCCCAAAAACAGCAAAGAAAAGCTTGCTCCACAGAGTGCTCAAAAGTCCCTAAAACTCCCAGGCAACATCTCCCACCCTGGCAGTCATTTCAGGCACGTGGGAGTTTGAAGCTATTCACACCATCAGCAAGTATTCAATATATAACCCAAAGATGCACCCTTGAGTTAATATAATATTTGCATTAAAAAAGAAAACAAAACAAAAACCCCAAACTGGCCAAAAAAATCTCCAATCCCCAAACAATCCAAACAGGTTTTCTTAGCAGAAAATTTCTATCTCTGCATGCAAATCTTTGGAGGGGGTCAGAGAGGGTGCTTTAATTTACACATGTAATTAGAGACAGTGTAGACAGGTAACACTTGAAATGTGACTTACAGGACTTGGTGGCTCTCTCTGGCTCCTGATGCTGTGGATGCTACCAATTTCTGTCTGAGAGCTGGAGTGTGACAGTCCTTCAAAGTAAGGTCTGAATAAGGAAAGTAAAACCCATTTCTTATTACCAAAAACACCGACAGGGCAAGCCCACCACATTCACAGCGAAGCAACATGACAGTTCCCAGAAGACCTTACTGCTCCCCAATGGTTCCAGTAAAATAGGCTACTTTTTAGAGGAGAGGAAGGTGTCCAGGACAGTAAAAGAAGACAGAAAGTCCAGGCATCCCTGAATCTAGCTTTTGGCTGACCTACAGCAAGTAGAACTACTGCTTCTTCCGACACCCCAACCTTCTGCTCCTGGCTAAGTGATTCTTGGGCTAATATGCATTTTATTTCCAGCTTGCATCTGGATTTGGCTGCCAGCCCTAGGCTCCAATTACACATTTGCTCAGTAAGATAAGGTATGACACACCATCAGATTGTGCTTCCACTCAAAAGGCAGCTCATCACATCAGGCTACAAGACTCAATTACAATGTAAGGAACTGAGCTTTTGTTGTCGTGGGAAAAGCCTGCCTCCAAGCCATCAACATTTATCACATCCTCGTCAAGATATGAACACATGAACTGGACCTAGGAAACTACAGATTGTCTCCCCAGGACCACACACATTAAGCTTCTATGCCAGCATTACTCCAGCAATCACATATCCCAGAAAAGTTTGCTCCTCAGCTCCAGGGAACAGGATATGAACTCACAGCATGCAAAGTAAAACAGTTTGGCTTGTTTCAAGGCAGCTGCTTACCACAACACATCTATTTTCAAATCCCTTCAAGGTAGGGCCTACCAGCTGGTTGGTATCTTGGGTTAAGCACCAAACACCTTTACATGCAACCAGTCCCACCATTCCCACTGCTGCCCCAGTCTATCCTTGACACCTTCTGGCTCACTGATAGGGAACAGCTCTCTCCAGACTCAGGATCTATTCTTAGCCCAGTGAGGTTATTCAACATTAATGAGGCTATAATGACAGCTGGTAATTAGCAGATTTAGCAGATGCTGTACTGACCAGCTGCAGTGGTCAGTGCCATAACTCTTTGTTTCAGAGCCAACCCATACTGAGGGCCTGAGCACTCAACCACACACCAGTCAGAAGCACAAGTGCAGCTCAGTCTCACATTTTCAGTCTTTGTTGAGCAGAGGGGTGACAGGGCTCTGCATCTGCTCTGAGCCAGCCACCCCCAGCTCAGCTCCGCCGTGCTGGGACTGACCCACACGAGTTCTTTAAGAACAGGCTTGAGCAGATCCACCTGTGCTGTAGTCAATGCCTTTGGGCCCTGACAAATTCATTTGTTTCCTGCAGCTCTGCTTCCTTAATCCCTTCAAAGACTCTCTTTCCACACAGGGTGTTATTACAAGAAAGGCCTCTCCAGAAAGACCGTGCCTTGTTCATCCCTGCCTCTACTTCTGCCTTAGCACACATGTCCTTCCTGTTTCTACTACCTCTTCAAAACACTGTGTACAGATCAATTCTCTACCTGCTTGCCACCAATTCCTTCCCTGTGCTCAGGTGGCAGGCAGCAGAACAGCTGCAAAGGGAACAAGGAAGAACTGAGACTGCAGGGAAGTTAGACCCCACACACACCACCTCTGTATCACAAGCTGTCATTCCCATTCTAACACCACCATGTCAAGAGAGGAAAAAAGAGCATGGAAGGGTTGGAATAAAACCAACATCTGACACTGTATATGGTCTCTCTCTGGCCCAGCATAACCTGCCTAACACTTACTTTAACTTTGGCTTTGGAGTGCTCAAGACACTGTCATCATCCTCCATTTCTGGCCCGCTGTCACTGGGATTCTCTATATCCAGCGTGTCATACAGAAGGTCCAAATCCTCCTCCACCTCTGGAACATGCTCTGCTGGGTCCTGCTCTGAATCCAGAACCTACACAAGACAAAAACAGGTATCACCAGCTCTGCTAGGAGCCAGACTGATCCCACATCACCTGTGCTCCCCCCACCACTGCAGTACACCAGTTCTGGGAGTAAGGTTGCATTTCTGGTGCCAGGATACTATATCCAAGGATCATTAATGAGAAATGCTTGTCTTGGATCAAGCTTGTCAATGCCTGGTTAAGCAGGAGTTACCTATTGGACTAGGCATCCAAGAGTGTGCCATTTAACCACTGGTTATGTCCATTATTCAACCCTACTCTATACATAAAGCTTTAAAAAGGCTCCAAACGAGTCTCAGTTTTCCTAGAACCAGTACAAAATTCCAGTATTCCCAACAGCGTAGCCTATCTTGGGTTTCACTGAAAAAGCTGCCCTGACACCTCTTGATTTGATACCCAAAAATGTCCACAGGAGGCGCCTGAAACCCGGACGAGGATCTGCTGCCACCGCCGAGGCAAGGAGAACGAATACCTCACGCTGAACCTGCTTTCCATAAACGCCGGAGCAAGCAGGGGCTGTGCCCAGCCCAGAGCAAGCAGGGGCTGTGCCCAGTCCAGAGCTGGCTTTCTGAGTGGCAGCTCCAGAAAAGGAGCAGCTCGGCTGCCTGAGCTTTCAGCTGTGGGTGCTGACTCTGCCCAGCTAACTTGGGAAGAACAGCAAAGCCAACAGGACTGCTTGGAAGAGTAAGGAAGCACGAGGAGTTACTCACTCTTTCCCACAAGCCACAGAATCAGCACACAGCTACGCAGCCAAAGGAGATGGTAACTGGTTTTGTATTAGATACTTAACCTTACACAGGTTTCCTGGGCTTTGGATCTGCTTCATCCTTCTCAGCTCTGACCAAGCAGCTGACTCTTGTGGATTGAGCTCCCTATCCAAGTTTTCCACGTCTTGCCTGGCTGTTCTAGTAGGATGATCAAACAAGCTGGGCTTGAACTTCATAAGCAACGTACACCATTTGGACTATTTGCCTTTGAATGGGTCAAAGATAACTTCATAGCGAGCTGCAAAACTAATGGGTACACACACAGCTGCTTTTGATAAAACTTCATCTAGAAAACGTTTGCTGACATTTACAAGCTGGCCCTCAATCCTCCCTGCAAGGCCAGGGTGTAAGGAAAGGTCACATCCACTGTAGACCTGAAAACAAGATGAAGGGAACGAGGAAACAGGGGAATGCTCCTGAAGACTAAAGCAAGATGCACCAAGCAGAGGGCAGCACACAAGGCAGGAAGGTTTACAGAAGGAATTACTCACCTCATCAGACACTTTAAACCTCTTCAGCAATGCCACAACCTTCTGCTTGAAGTTTTGTTGCTGCAAGTTAAAGACACTTTTACGTAAGTAAAGCATTAAGTGAGCTGTTTTCTCCCAGCCTGCAAGAAGCCAGACACATCTGACACTGGGGCTACACTGCTGTTTAAAATCAAACACCTAGCACCACAGACCACCTCTCTGCTGCTCTTACACTGAAATCACCTTTTCCACACCTATAATAATTTCATTACCACCAACTGGTAGGTCTCACTCCAACAAGCACTATACATCTGAAAGATGGCACTCCACTTTTGGTTGGACACACAACGGATAACATTTTTTATCAGCCAGATCACCTCCCTGTGCCTTTTTGATATACTCCTGGAAAAACGCCTGACAGTCAACCCAAGGTGCTCCCCCTTTTGCAGGGGCAAACAGCTGAGGCTTGCCAGGAGCTGCCCAGCCTTTCTCTGCCTGTCACTGACAAACCTGATGTGCACATTCTCAAGAAGACAAGAAGGGCCCAGGTCTAAGTGCTGGTACAGAGCATTTGAGGTGGCATCCTTGTGCCAGTAGGAAAGGGAGAAGGGAATGGCTGGCACCAGACCACTCTGAGGTGAAGAAAGTTGCTCATTTTGCTGCCTCTCCTGAGCTCTTGCAAGTCCAACTGCCTACTCCCAACTCTGGCCTCAGACACTTCACCCAGACCCCAAACTGCACCCTTTATCTCTGAACTCCTATCCTGCAGCTGCAGACACCTTCTAGACAGCTGAAGCTTCGGTGAAATAAATCCACCACACTCTCCCAAGACAGCCCTGTTTCTGTCCCCAGTGCATCCCTGAGGCTGAGATGCTCTCACAACAGTGAAAGTTCTCCTCTAGCCCAGGGTGTCACACAAAACCACCCATGACAACACCTGGGACCAGCTCAGCAGCCCATGGAGGGGGGACACTCAGCATGCAGCAGCTAAGGTGATAAGGCAAGAGCTGTTTGCTGGCCTGAATGGTTTCATAGAGATGAGATCTGGTTTGGAGCTGGAGGCTCATGTTAACTTAACTGGCATTGCCAAACCCAGTTTTGCACCAGCTGGAGATTCAGCACCAGCTCAGAGGTCAGGGCCAGAAAGGCACTCCTATTACGAGTTCCTTGTTTAATGGTCAAGTGGTGGATTTTGTCCTGACTGGTCACTGGTGCTCCAAAAAAACACAGACACCAAGGATATGAACCAGCACGCTCCTGGGCTCATAGAAAGGATCTTTATAGTGACAGATTCAGGTCAAAACAGGGTTTATTTCAGACCTCATCAAAACATGGATTTCAGAAACAGCTTTAGACCATGGTGTGGTGAAGCACAAGTCCCTGCTCCACATAAGTGCAGCTTTGCAGGCACACTCATGCTTGTGTGGGAGAGTGGACAGCCACATGCATCTTTCTAAAGCTTCTATACATATAATATCCAGCTACTTCTTTTGCCTCAGCACCACAGGCACCACCTGAAGTTTATCCATCAAGCTCCAACCCCTGACTAAGCCACTTCATTTTGAGAACTTCCTGCTGGCCTCTCCCACGCAGAGCACAAATAGGAGAGAGCTTTCCTTCACTTGGAGCTACTTTTGGGACTTACACGAGCACGGGTCCTGCACTGGCTTCTTCGTGGGGGTGGAATTTCACACACTTGTGTGATTTTTGGAGCTCCTTAACCGTGCAGCCAAAGAACACTCAAGACATGCACACACCTTGGATGGTCCCACTGCCTGCACTGGCTGCTTTTTCTAGCTCTTCACATGCTGTGACCATGCCCCCAGGCTCCATGCTGGGCCAGCGTGTCTCGCCTCCCACAAGCCACATGCACTGCCCATCCTGGCCAAACCCCATCAGTGTTAGTAAAACTGATTTCCACCGACCCTGGTTATGGACGTCGTTCTTACTATCGATCTCCGCTGCTTCTTGGGCTTCCCCATCTCGTACTCATCATCATCCAAATCCTGAACAGAAAGAGGATTCCCGTGTTACCTCTGTGATTCTGTGACACGTGAGCATTTAAGTGCTAAAAATGTTCCTTCTATGAAGATGAACCTGCTGCTCTGTCTTCCAGGCATCCAGCACTTGCCTTAATTGCAGTTACGATGGGAGAGGGAAAAGGAAGCGAGACAGGTCTGCAGGGACAGGAATAACAGCTTGGAGAAGCAAAACAGCCCCAGTTCTAGCTCAAGGAACAAGGAGAGTCACAGCCCCATTCGGTGGGTGCCTCTCTCAGTACCTTCTGACACGTGAAAGGCAGGTGATGCCAGAGTCTGAAGGCAAGTAAGACCCAAACCCAAAAGCATCTCACATCTAGTCAGGGGATTCTCCATAAGGACCTAATTGTGCAAAAGATATCAAAGACTAAAGGCTGCCTCAGACCCCACTGGCTCTTTAATTACAGCTGGGGATCCAGTTGGGCTCTTTGAATCCAGTGAGCACCAGAGAAGCAATCAAATGACGCCCTGACCATTAAGCAGAGAAGCACAAGGATGCCAATGTTTTTTCAGGGAGCTCAAGTCCAAACACGTGAACAGATAAATCAGAGCATGATAGAAGAAATGGGTTACTGTGCAGGCCTTCTCCACTGCAGCTGAACACTTGGTAACAGTCTCGCACTGGCATGGTTTAGATACAGAAATAGGCTTTTAGTTTCAAGCAGGAGCTGGGAGTGCTCCACTGAGCCCTCACAGGGAGAAGCCATGCCCTGAACAGTACCTGGCCCTGTACGGCATCATCACTGGCCTCCTGCTCAGAAGAGAAGCTCTCGTACTCCTCCTCGGAATAGTTGTCTGAAAGGGAAGGAAAGAGGGGAGAGATCCTGTGAAACTCCTTCAAGGTGAGGGCACGGTCTCATCCCAGGAGCAGAAAAGGCCAGCTAAGTCACAAATCAAGAAAGGAGGCACACAAGGAGAAGATCAACCAGCAGGCATCTATCCATGCTAGAACCAGTGAGATGGGAATTGTCTGGAGGAAAGGAATGAGGAGAAATACACCGAGTAAGAAGGAAGGACCAGGACACAGATAAGGCTCCTCCCTCCTCCTGTTACCCTGGGAAGAACCAACCACCTGGCAGACAGCAGCAAGAGGTTTCTCCACAAGGGAAATTACTTTTCTCCCTAACGTGGGTAGAACTGACTTAAAGGGGCAAGTAAAACACGACAGCGTCTAAAACCTTTATGGAAATGACCCTTCAGGTGAGCTGCCCAGCCCCAGGCCACAACATACAAACTACCTTCAGCAGGTCACTCCTGCAGCAGTGAGCAGAGGGCTGGTACCACACAAAAACATCACCACAAGTCTGAACCCAACGATTTCCCTATACAGTGCACAGCATCATGGATTTACACTCATTAAGCCAGGCCACCATCCCCAGCAAAACATGCTGCAGGTTTGCAGGCCTCATCTAAAGTTAATGAAATTTATTGTAGAAAACTCAAAGGAGAAAGGAAGTGGAAGAGTAGCTTAAATGTGAATCTCCTGAATACAACACTGATAGCCCGGTGAGAAGCTACAGGCTCCCAGAACATCCACCAGTAATGCTGGGAGAGCTCTGGTGAGGACTCAGTCAACCCTTGCTGGGTGGCTCAGGTGTGGTGTGGCATGCAGGAGAAGCTCTGACAATTCAATGCTCTGCTCCTGTCACACTCCCTGCTTACCCAGCAATACTTTTGCAAAGTGGGTTTCCTTTGCACTGATGACTTGTAGACTCAGCAACTTGTGCAAATCAGAGCTCATTGGCCCCAGGAAGCATCCAAGCCCAGGTGAGGTTTAACTCCAGCTAGCTCAGGAAGACACTGGTCCTCAGAGAAAGTGGTTGGACTCTTACCTGTAGACTTGATTTTCTGGCTGGCCTGCATAGTGCTGTCTTCATGGTCGATTGGCTGACTCGACAAAGAGAAGATCCAGATTTCTGCGACCTTCACTGGAGCCTCTTTGATGTTGCTGAAAAGGCTCAGAACCTGGCCACCTTCTGTAGGGTGCTGCATGACCTGGGACAGAAATTAAGCAGTACAAATCTGCATTTAAATGCATTCAAACTCCTATCATTTGCATAGTACAAGAGTTATTTATGTTAATGGAGTTATTCTACATTTCCACGGTAACCACAGGAGCCACTTGCAGCCAATACACAAGGCTAGTTGAGATTTTATCTGACTACTAGTGAAAGTGATGGAAGGAAACAAAAAACATTCTGAGCTTAACAGCTGATTAGCTCATCCTTGAAGCAGAGTACTTGACTACCTCATTACCACGTGTTTGCTTCCCCAGCACAGTACTGATTTGAATTATCAAGTTACCTACCTTCTGAACACCTAATTAAGGAACTTAATTTTGTCTTAAATCCCAGCAAAAGAGCCGGTAAAAGCAAAAATTCTTGGTGAGATACAGATGTACAGTGCTTCCTAAAGCGAAATATCCTTGCTCTAGAGAGCTGACAGATGAATCTCAGAGGAACTGGCTACCACCCTGGGACAAGGAAGCAGCAGGTCCTGAAAAACAAGTCAGTGGTGGAGGCAGAGGGACATCTTGGTGCAGGTTTCTCCTTGCTTTGCCACTCACAGCTCAGAGTTTTCTCCCCAGAATCTTGTGGTCTTCTCTTGCCCCACCAGAGTAAGCAATCACATCCCCTCACCTGCACATCAGCTTTCCAACACACACCAGGCTGCTCTGTCAGCTCCTCACAGGGACCTAGACAGACCTGAGCTGATGAGGAACTCATATGACCCCCTGCTCCAAAACTGCTCACTCTTAACTCCATTTCACTGCTTTGTTTCAACAGCTAAGATAACTTCTTTTTTTTTAAGAAATGAGTCAGTGGAGTTTAGAGGTCATCATCCTTTAAACTCCAAAGCGGGGCGGCTTGTAAAATCTGTTTTGCTGAAGACTTCAATTTCATAAATATTCCAGATGAGCTGGAGAGCAACTATTTCCTAACATGTTGAACCTTTGAACATTTTTGACCTTCTAACCCCAGTCAGCTGACATTACCAACAGCCATAAGGAAAACCACACGGAGCAGCAGCAAATGCCCAACACTCAGAAGTTCTCTGATGACTCTAATTAATGGGCCCACATGTTTTCTGCCTTACAGCAGTATTTACTTTCTAGTTGTCCAACAAATCAAACAGTACAGGAAAAATGTTAGCTACAACACCACATGTTTGGCCAATGCAAATAAGGAGCTCACCATTCACTGCAAAACTGAGGGAAGCTGCACTCACACAAGAGAAGCAGTCTTTAGAGTGAATTCTTTAATACAGTAATAACTCACCACAGCACAACACTAGCTTATTTTGGATAAAAGGCATTTGTTGACAGAATGCAGTCTGATGAAAAATATTGGTGTTAAACTGAACTTGCTACTGCTAAGCCCATTTCTAAACACTCAGACACTGAAACAGCAGAGATTAAACAGGGCATGAAATAACAAAGCATGGAGCTATGCCATTCAGAAAGCCTTTGTGAATAATTTATCCATACTTGACTCCAGCATTAATTTTATCATTTACTTCTCATGAATAGAGCTCCACCTAAATTACCAACAGCCATGAAATAACAATGGTTGAGGGTTTTTCAAGCAAAATGAGAGAAATTACTTAATTCTGAACTCTCATACTGTGGCACTGAGAAGCATAGCAAATCTTGCTTAATTTTACCACTTCTCAAGGTTGGAAGGCTTGCCCAAGTGACTCTATCTTGTTCTGCACTTTTGATCTGCACCCCCTAACTCTAACAAAGCCACTAAAACAATAACAAAACCCTCAAAAGGTCATAAGCTATCCTTGTGAAAGCTTTAGCTATTAAGATACGAGGCAGAAAACACTCAATATTATTACTCAGTAATAAAATCTGGTTAAAATATTGCCCTGTGAATACTGATTACAGCCATTAAGACAGCTATTTCAAATCCTGCCAGGTACTTCTCCATGAGGAAAGTGACAACAGTGGGTGTGGAGAGAAGGGAAGATGTCCACGTGGGTAACCAGGCCATGTGAAGAGCAGCTCACCTCAGCCATGTTGATGCAGCCCACAGCCAGGGTTTTGTAGCCCAAAATGGTTCGGTTCTTGTAGCGCTTCCGCCGCTGCAGCATGATCTGAAGCTTGTTGCCTTCTCTCTTCAAGAAGTGAGGGTACTGAGGTGGGAAACACAGTGGAAAAGTTCAGTTTGCTTCTTGGCTTCTCCCAAGCTTCATGGATAACTCCACTCCTAAGGAACAACCCCAGGGCTTTCCTAAGTGCCCGCAGCTGGCTCACACTCAGTGAGCAATTCCTCATTATCCCGTGGAAGAGTGCAGCTCTGCCCAAACAGCTCCAAAAACACAATCCAGACACACAGAGCAGCTGCTCAGTTTGGGAAGGGCTGGTCCCAAGGAGATGAGCAGCCTCCAGGAGACACCTTCCCCAACAATTAAACAGAGGATGCCCAGAACTGGAGCCTGAGGTGCCATCTAGGGGCATGGGCTGCCCTGCACAAACAGTGGGCAGTGGCAGGGACAGCCACAGACCCCCACACTCTTGGGAGGAAGCTGCCTTCCCTCCAGCACAAGGACACTTCTCAACTGGTTGTATTTTAAGTAATTAAGTCAAGAAAGAAAACCCTGTCCTACTACTAGGTTCTGCTGCAAAGACATAAATCCTCCCAAGACATATTCCATACAAGAAGACACATTTGTTTATACACCTCCTCCAGAAAGTACCCAGGAAGAGAAAGCTGTGAAGTCAAGCAGAGACTATTAGGGAATGAGTAAGACTAACCATAACCATAACCATGAGGGAGAAGCTGCGCAAAGGAAGAAGAGTCCTCAAGGAAAGAAAAAGCAGCAACCTGACCAGTTCTCATCCCAAGAAGAGAGGCAACTGGGACACGTGCTCCAAATATACAACATAAATAGTACTAAATAACCAGCAGACAGGAGAACCTAAGTGCTGGGATCTCAAAGAGGACATTCCCAAGTGAAAGATGATTCTCTTGCAGGGAAGAACTAATTTCTTTTTTTTCCTTGGGACATTATGAAAATTAACTTCCTGCCCATCAAAACACTTGATAAAATCAAATAGCAAACACCACCAGAAACCCCTGAGATATTAATTTGCAGTCCAGAGCAAGCTTGACTGCTCTGCAGGGAGCTGGGAGCAGTGGCCACCCAAACAAGAAGAATACTAATTAGCTGATTGCCCTGCAAGGGCAAGATCTACTGGTCATTGCCCGAGGTAGAGGCACTGCAGAAGAGAGGAACAACAGTCCACGTAACTAAAAGACAACCTCCAAACACACAGAGCCTGTGACTCTGCAGATGTGCAACATCCCTAAAGAAGGATGGAAGAAAGTTATTAGAGAGAAGGGGCAGGAGGGGCTCAAAAAGCCAAATTTCACATTCAAATTTACAATTTCCTTGCTTCTGGGACCCTTCCACATGTTGGAAGGGCAGCAGGGAAGAGGGACCCCTTGCTCTGCGTTCAAAGCGTTTGGGCCACACCAAGGCTGCTTAAGTACAAACCTAGAACTGAAGTCCCAAGTCACCCTTGGTCCCAGGCCAGCTCAATTTGAGTGTGCCCAGTTTTCTGGGAGTAAACTGAGCAGCTCAAGCCCATACATGTACAAGTTTCTGTTTTTCTCAGGTGTACTGCCCGGCCACCCCGATGAGCATTCACAGAGGTGGTAAAAGAAAGGAACAGAGAGACTCGGGCCACTCAGCTCCTCCATTAAAAGCAAGACACTCCAGAAGAAAAGATGAGCTATTTGCATTAGCATAGTCCAGCTTTTTTAACACCAGCCATGACTTACCAACTCTACAGAATTGCTTCAACACAAACTTTTCAGTGATTGTCAGTCCATGACAGAGATTGGAGAGGAAAACAGTTAGGCTCAAAACATTTGAAAGCTTTTAGAGGGAGCACCAAATACCCCAAGGCACCTCTGAGGGGTGAGAAAATGCACACACCAGAACAGTGAGAGTCAGGGCAAGACTTTTTCTGAAGCCCCAGTGATGTAATCTCTCCCATCTGGAAAGGTTTATTAGATTAAAGACAGGACTTAAGTTCAGAGCTCTTAATTAATGCCAGAGAGCTGTGATGTTGTGCTTGGAACATCTGGGGAATTTCCCTGGGTTCTGTGAAACCCACAGAAGTGTGGGTCAGGAGAAGCAGACATTCCAGCAGGAAGGGCCATGGCAGCTCACCTGCCAGAAGGGCTGCTGCTGGTTCAGCCCTAGCTAGGAGGGGAAGCAGAACTGGACATACCACTAACTCCAGTCTCACTCAGCTGTGTAACAGAGCAGCAGGAAACTCCTCCCTTCAGTTTGAGCAGAGGCCTGCCAGACACGAGGGGCTGCCCACTGCTGTACCAGCCAGCAGAACACCCCTGGCTCAGCTCTGACAGGGGAACACTCTGTGCAAAGGACAAGAATGTCACCAGCAGAAGGAACTGAGCAGGCAGTGACTGAAGGTACAAGGGGCTGCAAATGCAGGCAGGTAGCACAAAGCCAGGCAGCACAGAGCCAGGCGTATGGTGCCGAGAGCTGACTGTGCAATATGGAGATACTGACTGCTGCAAGACAACAAAACCTTGCTCTGTGACACCCACATGCTTTTACTTTGTGGCCCATCACCACTCTCAAATATATCCCAGGCATTAAATTCAGATTGTAGCTGAATTAAGCTACAATTGCTAGCTAGAAGTAGCTTTCAGCCACTGTCCAATTAAGCAGCAGTAAAAGTTGCCATAAAAATCCAGCTGTGCCAGTTCAAGAATGCTTCCCAGGCCTTACTGCATCCAAGACCACCAACCCTTCCTGCAGTCAGAGACCAGCAGCACATCTCTGCTTTAAGCTCACTCACCTCTGCTGAAGGCTCAGTGTCACAGACACTCCTCTCCCCTGTTCTGGCTCAACTCCCAGCCCCGTCAGGGGAAACAGAGCTAACAGCAGTGCTCTGCATCCTGCTGCAGCACTGCTCTGAGCCCCAGAAAAAAACCCAAAACACCATAATCCAAATTAATTCCAAAAAGATCTGCGGACTTGCTCCTTGCTGACACAGGACTGGCAGAGGGAGACCTGGCTTGTCTTACAGCTTTGCTCCCAACCATGGGAAAGCTGCAGCCGCAGGATCCAGCTGTAGGTATTCCTGGCATGCAGCTTGGTTCCTCCTGTTCACAAAAGAGGGGATGCAATGCTGCAGTTAACCCAGCCATCTGCTTGGGCAGCTGCAGGGTTATCATCTGTCTGCAACGAAACCTTACCTGCTTCAGCTCTGCACAGGTCTGAGTAACCACCAGCCTCACATCATCACCTGAGCCTTTCTCCTTACCACATCAAAGTCCTGAAGTAAAGATCTAACCAACAGTCACAAAACAAAGATAATCCAGATATGAATGCTCCTGAGGTCTGTCTGGCTCTGCTCAATGTGTGCAGGATCCTCTCTCTCTCACTTTCAGCAAGCCAGCCCTTTTTTACCTTATTTCCCTGCTCTGGAGGTAGCGCCAGGGCAGCAGGCTTTGAAGGAAAGAGGAACCAAAAAAAATGCAGTTGTTCTGATTCATAGCTATTCCTGTGACTCTAGAGCCAGGAGTAACTATAAGCACACTGCTCCTGCTTCCCCAAACGGTGCCTCCCTCAGCAACTCCAAATCGGAGGCTCACCTGACTCATTCCTACTACTGCCTTCTGTCAGCCTGACACTCCACACCACCCCCAGGGCTGCCATCCTCCACTGCCTGTTCATAAAGAAGGCAACAAAAAGCAGAAAGGAGCCAACTCGCTCTGCTTCAGCTCTTGCCACAGATATGACTTGAAGAGGACAGACTGCAAAGCCCTCATGCTCCATGATGCCCCGCTGAAGGAGCGCTGTGAACCCTGCTCCAGACCCCCAGCGCCGAGAGCAGGTCAGACAAGTCCTGCTGTTGCTCACGAGGATCTTCACCTCAGAGCCAGCACGCATCCCCGCTCCCTGCAAACAACCACGAGGGAGAAGCTGTGCAAAGGAAGCCCAGCAAGCACCCGGGCCCCAGCCTACCTGCAGAGAGAAGGTCAGCGCAAGCTCTGTCTCCACGTGTCCACTCGGGGGCAACACGATCTCGTGAGACCGCAGGATGCGCTTGGAGCCCTGCACGGAAACAAAGTCCAGCACCGGGTGAATTGCCCCGAAGCCACCTCTCACATCCCATCCCAGCCCTATTTACTGCACACCAGGAAACGTTGTCAGGGACTCCCACAGAGAAGTGAACGGATGGGTCTGACCTTGTACTTCTGTGAAATATTAATGAGATGAAAGGGAGATATTTGACTAATAAAGGTTTGGGCATATTTACTGTCCCTAACTGCAACAATGCAGCTTTTGTTCTGCCAAATCCCAGCATTGAAAAGCTGTGAGTCAACCCCCACCCCTGGAGTTGGAGTCTCCTATTTTCACTTCAGCCAATAGGTACAAGGCCCTTCGTCTCCTGGGTCTGGAGGCTGCACCATCATGCTTAAATCTCCAGCGTTAGCCATGACAGACCGGGCTTTTCTTTTTGTGCACACACCCCTCCCTGGGGAAAATGGGGACTTTAACCTGTTTAAATAATTGCCAGTAGCCGGGGATATTAAAAAAGAAAAATCACTAAGCATCTCAGTGGAGTCTGGAGATTTAATGTACCACAGGGCAACTCCAAACCAACCCTGTGTGTGGGCTGCCTTATGCTAACAGAGTTACCGGGCTATTTACTGTGTGAGCATTTCATTTCAGGGAATGTTTGAAGGAAAACTAGCAGGAAAACATGACAGACTGCTGCCTAGCAAACCCTTCTGCATTGTTCAAACACAGTGGCAACTTTCAGGAGGTCTCTGGCTCAATGTTCTGCTGAGGCTGCAGATCTGGCTTTGTCCAGATGGGCTGATCTCCCAGAAGCACAGAACTGTAGCTCTCGAAAAAGCAGCATCTGGGAAATCAGAGACAGACTGGGAGGGGGTAAACACCTCCAAGCTACCTCAAGGGGAAATGTGGTCTGCCCCCATCAGCCTCAAAGACCATCACGAGATGAGGCACCAGCAGAGCCTCCTTTACATCCCTTCCTCCCCGAAGGCATGGCTCGGGCAGCCAGGGCACAGGCCGTGATCTGCAGCAGTGCCTCAGCTCTGCACAGCACCAGCTCCTCTCCGCAAACACCGAGGTGCCCGAGCTCCAGCAGATCTGACAACAAACAACAGAGCAGAGCCAGGCACCCACGGGCTGCCCCCGGGACAAGCAGCACACATGCAAGTGAAGCACAGCCAGCCTGGCCACTGGCAACAGCAGCAGCTGCTCCATTTGTGCAAAGCTCCTAATAGCAGCAATCTTGCTTTACTGGTTACGCAACCAAAATCTAATGAAAGACCAAATATAGTTGCTTTTAAAAGCCCGCAGCAGATAAACAGAGCAGCGGCTCAGGATACACAGCTGACAACTCTTTGAACATCTCTGCTCTGGAGGCTGCAAGGAGACATGGGAAACGCAGGTAAGATGCTCTCATTAGGTCTGAATTCAGTCAATCCCCTCTGGAAGGGCTCTAGTGTCTGACAACTCACATGCAATTCCCCACACAAAGGCAGTCATTTGACAGAGATCCTGTATTTGATGATCCAGTACCACCAGCCTCAAACAACAGCCATGTCAGAAACCTGAGTGCTGGCAAATAAAGCATCCCTGAAAAAGCTTGTCAGCATCAGCATCATAACCTGCAAGCTCTAAAGGGATTTTTAATAGCAGGGCCTGGTGTGGAGAGGACTGCTCAGGTTGCAGTGTCTGAACACTGCAGCAATGCAGATGACAACACACACCAAATGGGATGTGAAACTCCCACGTGTTAAAATTCCCTTTGCATTGGTGGGTCTGGGGCAAGCTTTCACCTATAGAAAATGTAAGCAGCAGTAATCTGGACAGGAAAAGAAGGTTTTGCTCTAATAAAAGCTTCCGAATTCTTCAACCCAAGTCTGGCATTCTCTGGGCATAGATCATTTGCTGACAAGCCTCAGGTGCTTACAGTGATGCATTCATCATCTAGGAGTACAAACACATGGAAACCTTTCAGCCTTGATAAGCAGTATCTGACAGCCTGGAAACCCACAGCAGTGCATCTTCTGAGGTTCCACAAATCCAGGTGTGTGAAGCAATTCCCTGCCTTTCTGCTCTCTACTGTGCGTGCATGAACCCCCTCCAACTCAGAGGGACACATTTTTTACCCCAGCTGGACGACTCAGAGATGAGAGACACCAATTAAATCCTCAGCTACGTGTTTTTCCTTCCTGATTTCACCTTCCAAACTAGACTTTGTGCGCTTTGAGGAAACCAGCTCTCTGGGTTTGCCTAGCTCTTCATTTGAAAAGCAGCACCTTTTCAGCACAGTTAATGTTCTACTTATAGTCCTGCTAGGCTTTTCCTCGTTAAGCACTTGAGCGTTTGCAGTGATGGGAGCACGTGAGCCAAACCGATGCTGTGACGCACACGGTGGAACTGAGTCCCCTTCCTTCCCAGCCCGCCTCCAGGCAGTGTGACCTACATGGAGGCACCTAATTAAATGGCACAAACATCTGCTCTAAAGTGGGTTATTTACCTAGGATGACAACTGTATTTTAGGAAATGCAATTAGTCTGTACAGGCACCCTACAAATCCACTGACAAGCTCGGCCACAGACTCGATAGCAAAGCTGCCCATCAGCAGAGCAAGCCCCAGACTCCCCCAAACCAAGGCCCATTTACCAAGATGTTCAGCCCCTGGCTGTTAAATAGAGAAGCAGGCTTGGATTTAGTGCCAGCTCAGGAAGAAAAGGTGACATGTGATCTGTGAAGAGCATGTTGACAAACAGATGTCATGCTGAGCCATCGGTGAACGATATTGTTCGCTTACAACAGTAAAATGAGGTAGGAACGTGGGAGAAGGGTCAGAAAAGAGTCTACACAGATCCAGAACACCCTGATGGACTTGGGAAGAAGTCTGTGGATGCAACGGACCCTTACGTGGAGGTAAAGCTCAGTTTGGGCACCTGCCAGCATTTTTAGTCAAACAACACAATTCTTAGAACTGAGCAGCAATTACCTGCATTTTGACAGCAATGACCCCAGAAATAAGCTCCTTATCCAATTCCTTTAAGACTACCAGTTTCTTTAATGTCAAGCTGCACAACCTGCAAACAGGAACAGAAGAGAAACAGTTACAATCATGCCTGAAAAAGGAAAAGCTCTGGTCAGCTTTTACACCCAGCAGTATCCCAGCTTGAGGGGGAACCAGCTCCAGACACAAGCCACATGCTGATACAAAGACAGCAGAAACATATGAGGCTTCCCTGGCTTCTCAAGACTCAATTTCTCCAACCTTTCATAAATACAAGGAGGTGGACAGGAGGTACACCTGTGTCTGATGCAGACCCATGGCCACACAAGAGCCCCAAACAGCACTGGCCTCCACTGACCACAGCCTGGGAACCCCTGCTTCGAGCCAGACCAAAAGCTTCAGGGTCAGAGGAATGAAATTCCAGCAATATGAAAGCATAGGGTCAATCTAATTTTAAACTTGTCTACAAGGCTTTCCTAGATTGTTGGCTTTTTCAGACTCCTGGCTCCCAAAGATCTCGCTCCCACCTCCTCTTGTCAACCCACACATTCTTCTCCTCACCCCCAAACAAAAGTGCTAGCAAGTGGCTCAGGCATCTCTAACAGAAGAGTGGGGGGAAGGAAAGAGAAAGGAGAGGACTCAAGTGGTGCCCTCTGGCCCTGGTGTTCACATGCCACACATATGCAAGTAAATCACATTCTTCACCCGGGCAATGCTACATTGTTCTGGTTAAAGCTGTTGGCACTTCTGCCTTCCAGCACAGGGAGCCTGGGAGCAGATGAAATTCGGGCTCTGCAGCCGAGTTCAGGCTCTGGGGAACGGGACCATGGCATTGGCACTGTCAGTTTCACAGAAGTCACCACCAGCTGGGGGAATTCAGAAGGCATATCCATAGACAAACTTTAGGCCAAGATCAACCTGAAGCCAAGACAGCTCAGTTTGAGGACAGCAGAGGCAAGAGAAAGTTGCTGGGCGGGCTGTAGTGACTAGACATCATCTGTCACGCTGGCCAGGAGCCAGCACTGCCTTTGTGTCAGGTCCTTACCCCATGGCATGGGCATCTCTGGCCTCTGGCATGGAATGTTAGCAGACATCAGCATTGCTCTTCTCAAACCCACTGCCGAGCTCTTTCTGCCAGAGCAAGTGTAACGTCAGGGCTGTTCATGGAGGGGTGAAGCCCAGCAGTGGATGGAAATGAAAGAGGAGCTGATGCTGGATTTTGGCACAAGTGCCACTGACAGAAGCCTGCACTTGATACTTCACACTGGTGCCAGGTGCCTGACAATGCAGCACTGCAAGGGTGACTTGCACCTCCACCACCTTTTCCACTGCTTTGCTGCAATGCCTGAAGGTAGACAGGATCAGCCTGGGTGCAAAACAGCAAAAGGATGCAGCTAAAGGCTCTTCCCAACAGGAGTGGGGCAGATGTTGAAGCAAGTACTGCCAATCTCATCCTGAAACACCCGTGGCTCTGCCTGAACTCTGGTCTCACACAGGGCCAGCAAGAGGGAAGAGCCAGTCTTATGGTCTGCACTCCAGCACCTCTCCAAACATGCCCATGCCATCTGTTCTCCCTCCTCATTTGCAAAGCTCTTGTTCCTGGATTTCCCCCCAAAAAGCAAGAGCAAGAGAGAACCACAAGCTCTCTCCTTTGCACAACTTTGCATCGCAAGACAGCACAACCAGAGATGCTGCAGAAATTATAAAGAAGGTAGAAAAACCAGGACTGCCTGGGCCTCTGTCCCCTTCTGTCCCCCTGCCAGCAGCTGTGTGCACTGGGAGTCAGGTGAAGCTGCATCTCACAACCTGGAGCACAGGAGAGGGTGCTGGCTTTTCCTCTGCATCCCAAATAAAACAGCAGGCACAGACAGACGTACATAAAGCAGCAGGGCCAGGATCTGGAGGAAAGAGGCTGTGAAGCCATTTGTTTTCTTTGTGAAGCTGTAGCTGGAGGACAATTGTGCTCAGCTTGCCAAAACCCACAGAACTCTGGCCAGTCAGGTGCTGAGAGCAGAGGTAGGACAACACATTGGCATTGTCTCAGCTGACAGGCAAGGAACAAAGGCCTTTTCTCTCCAGCCCCGAGCTCGAGGATGGAAAAGGTACAGGGAAGAAACAATGGTGTTCTCAGCACGCAGAGCAGAGCACAAGGAGGGCGTTCTGTTCTCTGCTGGGCATTCCTTCAAGTCATCATTTATGAGCTTTGATCAAACCCTGTGGAGCACTTGCTGCTTGGGAAAAAAAAAATTAAAAAACTAAAAGCCTCCTTTACAGTGATCAGAAAAACAAACGCAGTTTAAAAAGACATGGGACACATCTGCTTTCTTTATTCCCCATTGCTGGGCTGCTGGTACTAAAAGGCACTTTACACAAAAAACAATGGAATGTTTATCCTCTCCATCAGCTGGGGGGGGGGGCAGGGTGTGTGGGGGATGGATAAAAACCAGTTTAAATCCCATCAAATCACTCTTACCCTGAACACACTATTTCAGTCTAAGTTGGCAGCTTAAAAATCAAAGCACTCTTCAGAACACGTGGCAGAAAGGGGCCATACTTACCCAAATCATGATGAAAAGGCTCACGTCCCTGCCACCAGCACGAGGATCCTGAACTACCCACGCATACTCTAATACATATAGATACAATCTCTGTGAACACAGAGAAAATAACCTAGCACACACATGGGGAACTGAGGAAGCCTCGGGTCTGGAGCTGAAAGAGCCTGAAGTGTTTTGAAAGCCTGGTACTGCAATTCAGGAGGTGCAGAGAAATCCTGTCTTTGCAAGTTTCAGCAGTGACCTACAGCTGCACAAGGGGAGTTTGGTTAACAAAAGCACTAAGGGAGCTGAAGGGACTTAAATTTTAAGGACAATGGAAATCTGAGAGCCAACATTTCCACCCTTTTCTGAAGGTTCATAGCTGATCTCCCTGCCAGGAGCTCAGCTGAGTCCCAAACAGCAGCAGGAGCCTCTGTCCTCCCTGGTCACTCACGTGCCCCCACAGCAAGCAGGTACAAGGCACTTGCCTGGTCCTGGTTTCAGGTCAGCAACTCATGAGACAGCTTAATGCTACAATAAAACTCCATCTTTTTACACCACTGCTGCAAGAACAGAGTTTTAACGAGAAACCTGGACCTGACCCAGTGGTTTCAACCCGCCTTGCTAATGCAAGTTGTGCTGAGTAGCTTCATCACAAGCCCTTTGCTTAAGGAGGCAGCTCTCTGTGAAGAACATTACATTTTGGTAACTGAGATGCAGCAAACGTGTCCAGAACAACCAAATAAAGTGTTGCATTCTTTACTCATTGGATGTTTTGCTTTTGCATCCCTCTGAGTAGGAAGATGACGAAAACCCCCTCCAAGAAAAAGTCTGCCTTGCTGAATTAAATGTCTGTTTCTCCACAGGGAGCACAGTAATTGCACCGAGACCTCGTTCACGCAGAGACAGTCGAATCAACAGGAAGGAAAAATTAAAAATTAAAGACCTGCATTTTAATTAAACCCCGTAGATGTAGAGAATAATAACAGGATGCATCCACAGTTATACGGAGTCCAAGTACAAGATGGGAGCTGAGGCAGGAAGACTGTAGTACACAGATACCCTTTGTCCAGGTTAAGAGCTGTGAAAAACTGTTCCTAGAGAAAGTGTTTCATGCCAGGAGCACTCTCCTCTGAGGTCTGAAAACCTCAATCAGCCGATGGCTGTAAGGAAGGAATTGCTTTCCGTTTGGCCACTGGACAGTTTCACCTCATCCAAGTTATTTTAGCATTTCAGGGCAGCAAGCAGCCTCTTAGCCCGGTGCTTTCAATGTCTGTGTTGAGTGCTTTGCTCCAAGCCGACACTTTACACCCACATCGGTCCCAAAACAAACCTCGAGCCACTGGAAGGAGAACTGGAGGGAGACACCCACCTACACACACTTGCCCAGACAAACAAACAGAGGCATTCTGCACACAGCTAGGGGGGTGTCTGTGCAGGAGAGGCCGGAGCCAAGAGCCCTGCACAGCATTTGGGGAGACAGCTGCCTCAGGAAGGTGAAGATGCCTGCAGCACACCAAGAGCTGGCTGCACCAGCAGCTTCTCAGAAAGAAAAGAACAGCACGTGGACAAACTTGCTGCAGCACTTACATGCCAAAGGCAGGGCTCTGTATTGGCCTAGGAGCTAGCTAGGGGAGAAAAGAGGACAGAAGTACTGTCCTCTGATGTCACTGATACATCAGATTTGGGCTCTGGTCAAGGGCAGCCGTAGGAGCCTCAGGAAGATGCTTCCTCACTTTTCAAAGCTTAACAGACAACTCCCTCAATGTGATCTAATCTTGGTCACAGCATCAGGGAAGCTCCCAGGCGAGGTGAAATCCAAAGAGGAGGCAGAGGTCAGGCACCCCAGTTTCTGTCATGACAAAAACATAACCTGAGTAACTTGCAAAGAAACCTAATAGTCCTTCATTCACCTTTCCCACTAAGCTGACCTTTAATCAGCAGTTCTGGCTATAGATCCATTTCAGTAAGGTTTAAGCAGCCAGGAAAGAATTGCAGAGACAGTATTTGCATTGTTCTTGTTTTCAAGGATCTTGAAATCCCCTTCCCAGCATTCATACAGAGAATTAAGCTCTTAAGATTCTGGAGACTAAGATCTATAGATATGCTGGACCAAGCAGGTCTTGTTCAACCAGGTAGGAGGATAGCAGCTTATTTTACACAACAGGCTCTACCCAGGACCTCACAAGGACACATGTGTACAGCCAGACACTATCCTTTCACAGATCAAATACTGTCCTGCTCACTTCAAATAAATTACAGATATGCCTGCTCCAAACTGAGCAAGCAAAAGGGGATGGGTGTGTTAAAATTTTGCAGATCAGCATAATTTTTCAAGATCCTAGAACTCCACATGGGCACATTTGCTCCTTGAAGTCAATATGACCAAATAGTAAAGCACATCTGATCTTAGATACTCTAATCCAACATATCAACTTGAAAATGCTGAGAGAAGTCTTCCTTCAGCAGGTCAAGGCATTGCTGGCTGGCTCCAGAGGACTCACCATGGGCACAAAGGGATCAGGGTCCCTGCAAGCCAAATAACCCTGGCTTACAAAGCAGAGTTTACACATTCCATTGGCACTTCTCATTTCTGAGTGCTTCAGTAATCTGGGAAGGAAAGGGCACTGCTGAGACACAGCAATGCTGGTGAAATGCACAGGTGTTAAAGCCAAACCTCCACAGCTCCACACACTCTTCAGGTAGCCAAGCAGAATTTCTTGTGGCAGTTGTGTCACACACAACTGTTCTGACTACCTCGCCAAGACGTGACATGTTCCAAGTCACACCTGCAGGAGATCAGCCTGACACCACCTGCTCACCTCCAGCTCCAAGCTCTGAACTGTGCTACTGAGCAGCTTTCCCTCCCTTCAGGAAATCATCTCAGCAAGAGCAGGGGTGGCTCTGCACACATCTGTTGGCCTCAGTTGGATCTCAGTTCCTGCACACTTTACACACTGGTTTCTTACTCTTTAATTTGATGATTTCAAATCCCTTTATAGGGTGACTTAAAGGAGGAAAAAAACCCAACCAGTGACAAAGCAGGGATTAAGTCTGTTTCTCAGGCTATGGAGTATAAAGGAGTCAGGCAAACGCACCTATGTGTTCACACCACGCTGCCTGCAAAGCCAGGCACAGGCACAAATGTAGTTAAATACATCTCTCCTGGTTTGCCTCTTCCAAACCCAGCTTCCAGAACAACAGGACTGCACAGCATCCTGATACCAAAGTGAGCATCAGTGAAAGTGCCTGTGGTACTGGTGAATTAGGTTTGATCCATGTTTTCAAAGTTTTGAGGCAGTAGGAAAATGCTTTATTAACTTTAAAGAATAAAGTCAGCAAATAACAAAAAAGCTGATTCATGGTTAAGGCTCCTTTGACAGACATCAGGACTACATTTTCTGTATTACAGGTGACACAAACACATTTGGTATTTATTGTATTAATTCAGTAGTACCTGGAGCAGCCAGAGGCACCACCAAGGAAGGAGATGGAGGCAGACCAGGCATAGCCACATCCATCAGACCAAAGGCTTGTGGCAGCTGTGGGTCTCACAAGCTTGCAGGAGACAGCCATGGGCTGCAGTAAAGCCCAGAAATGCCAGTCTCCCATTTGAGCACCTAATGAGCTCAGCCAAAACACCACTGTCAGGGAGGGGAAGCCTTTAGGATGTGGACTGGACAAGACACTTCTGTGGCTAGGGCTTCATTTCTAGTCAGCAACAAAGCCAAGGCACAACGCACAAAGTTTACGTGAGCTAGGGTGGAGGGCAGCTCCCACCACACGCCTCACACACTGGCAAAGAAACAGATACACAATGAGCAAATGAATCACGCCCTAGACCAAAAGGAGACTCTGGGAGGAAGAATGCAAAAAAACAAATCAGGGATGAGGGATGAAGTGGAGAGACCTTCGTAGCTGGAACAAACTCAGCAGCCCTCGCCTCCCTGGCTCACCCTTGTGTGCCTTCCTTATGCAACGTGCCTTCTGGCTGGCCCCCTGCCCCAGACAGCAGTGCCTGGCACAGCAGGCTGACCACCAGGACTGGCTACTCCAGGCATGCTACAGAACACTCCCTGCCTGCCCGCAGCCCTTCCCATCTGGCCCTGAGCCCTCCAGGACTAGCAGGAGCCGCATGAAGTCGCCAGCAGGTGAGAAGGAGCATCAGAGCTAAAGGCTTCCACATCTGCCCCGGTTTGCAGCAGCATCCCCCTCCCAAGCTGCCGGTGCTGCAGCTGGCTGCAAAACAAAGCCAGCTCCCAGCCTTCCAGCACACGCCCAAGGGAATCCTCCTCGTGGCAGCCAGCTCTGTTACAGGCACCGGCAGTGAGATGAAAGAGTTGAAGAAAGTGCCTCACGGCACAGGTTTTCTCCAGCACCTACCTTGCACGGATAACCCTCACTCTCCTCCACCACATCCATGCCTCAACCCTGGGCACGGCATCCCCAAACACAGCAGCAGCAGCGGGCTGGGAGCTGTAACATCTCCACAGCGACTGGAGCTGTCACAGCTCACATGAAATCAACTTCTCCACATCGTGCACCAAATGAGACTGGCTCCTCCGACAGAGTGCTTCTTGCTGCTCACTCCCTCCGGAGCAGCCTGATGGCAAATCCTCCCTCACTGTTCTCCAAACCACCAGTGCCCCGCAGCTCCCCTCCCCAGGCCAGCGAGGGGCTGCAGTGCAGGCAGACTCAGAGGGAAGTCCTGCATCAGCCAGTCTGGTTTAGTATTTTGCATTTTCCTTCCGATAGCAAGGAAGCACAGGTCTCCAAATACTCTTGCACTCAATTACTTTCAAAATGCCTGGTGCCATTCTGCTTTTTGTTCCCATTGCTGAACAGCCCACAGCAAGAGCCCACTGTGCTCTGCACGCTCCTGTTCGCCACCTAGTACCCTAGGGAGACAGCACACTGTTCCCATGGCCTACAAATCTTCAGAGAAAGGACTCTGCTTCAAATATTCTCATCTTCCCCTTTGTCTGTAAATCAGCCATCAAGAGGAAAAAACTGCCAAGAGGAGCCTGGACTTCAGGCTCATGTCAGAAGAGCTTGTAAACAAGGCTCAGTTCTGCTTGGGTTATCTGTCACTGTGATCTCTTCACCAGAAGAAAGTAGGACTAGGAAGCTTCCAGCTAGGAAAGCAGTCAAGGAAAAACAGATGGCTTCTTGGCGTACCCAAAGCTGAACTTGCCCTCAGGGCATGAACAGTGTGCCATCTCTCTGCCTGATTTCTCTCCACTTCGAATAGCTCCCACATCACCTGACACAGAGGCAAGCTGAACAGCCTGTCACCCCAGAGACCAGACTGGCTCACACCAAGGGTCACATCAAATTACTTCTCACTCAACCATCCAAGAACAATTTCTAGCTCACTAGCAAGTCAGGCACATGGCCCTCCCACTCAAAGCCAAGATCCTGATGCCATGCAATTCTTAAGACTTGGTGCTTCTTTGGAAGATGATCACGTTACACTCTTTCAAACAAACAGACTGCCTGAAAACTCTTGTAGGAGTTTTTTAAAATTAATTTTGGGAGTGGGTTTTATGGTTGGTTTTGAAATAGCTTTTTCCCTTGCTGATCCATCTGGACCCAAGGCAGCAAAGCCAGGGCAGGTGGACCATTCCTAACCACTTTCTGTAACCTTGATTTAAACCAGCTGCATCAAGTACCAGTGAAGAGGCTTTTGTTTGTGAAGTCTGCCGTGTGGCCCAACATATACAAGCTGGGAGAACCACTCAGGCGTCATTTAGACCCCAAAATGCTGTTTGCTTCTTTACTGAGAACTCAGTGTCATGTAAGAGTAAAGACAGAGCAGCTAGCAGCAGTGAAAAACATTGTGAACTTTGATGGTACGTTTGGTATTAGCCAGCACAGCAATCAAATATGCAAAGCATGTTGCTGGCGGGCTTGCTTTCAGGCTAAGAGAACAGTTCACAGATCCCAATACTGTTCCCACTGAAGCAAGTCTGTCCAAGCCTGCCATTCTGGCCTTCTTCCAGACAGGCATGTGCAGCCAGCCACCCCAAGACCTCTCAGAGCCAATGGTCTGCACTATTCCTTCAATTGCCCCATGTTTAATGCTGGCTCCCTTCTCCCCTGACTCCAGAGATGAACGGTCTGACAATCAAAGAAGTGTCAAAATTGGTTACCGAAGTTTGAAACATAACTGTTTTGCACACTTCCCATTGTGCCTAAAATACAGTAAAACTATTTAGCACCCCAAAAGCGGATTTCTCTCCAGCGAGCAAAAATACAGAAATAACAACTTGAACTACAGGGAAGGAGGCAGGAAAACTGAAACTCTAAACCCCAATGTATTCAACAGCAGGTCAAGAAGGAAGGTTAGGAGAAACACTAGCTCCACAACGAGCAATTTCTACAGCTGTACCAAACACCCTGTGTAACGCTCACAGCACCTCAGCTGTGCACTGTGACCTGAGAGCCCCACAGCTCTGCCTCACCTGTGCACAGGTGCTTTCACCGTGGGACTGCAACACTGGCAACCCATTTGTTCTCTGGCCACAGCTCAAAGGATGTTCCCAAATCAAACACATTAAAACAGTTATAAAAGAAAGGTGGTTCTTTCCCAGAAGCATTTATTTGAACAGTGCTGGTTTTCACAAGGCAACGACACACAGCTGACAAAGCAGCCTCCATCAGCACTAAATATAATTCACAAAGAACTCTAAATCCTGCCACTAAAGCTGGGGCATTCAGCATTAAACTTGCTGGAAACATTGATGAACAGCCCTCAAACTGGAACAAAACACTGAGGGTAAAGCAGTGAAAGGTACTGTCCCTTGCAGATTTGTCTCCCCAGAAAGGAAGGGACAAACTGAGAGGACCTTTCCAATATTAACAGTGGTCAAAAAAGGTCTGAAAATGCCAATGCATTCAGCACTCCTTGCAAGGAAATGCCTCTGATGGAAGCTACATTGTGCTCCAGCACATATCCCTTGCATTTTTTCCATCAAATATTCTGGGCAGCACTTGCTCATCTGTACGCTGTCTGCTCAAAAGAGCATAGATAAGCTGGGAAGGAAATCACCAGAGAACAGAAATAAGGGATCTAGCGAGATTCTAAAAGCCAAACAGCTGAATGCATTACTCCAGCTGATGCAAGAATGAGATGGCTGAAGTGAAACTACCAGCACTACTGCCAGGGATGGAACTTCAGCAGCAACCAGAAGCAGTATTTTAACTTCCAAGACCAGCTGAACTGGACTGAAAAGGCTCACAGAGAGTACAGTGCCCAGCCTGCTGCCAAGCACAACATGAGCTCTCCAACTACAGCCCTGAAAACTGCAGAACTCACCAAAAGTGCACAAATGAACAGAAACTTGGATCTCCGATGGGCTTTAAAGCTGACCCGTGGGGGTGACCTCACACTGAAGCAGCAGCAGATTTTGCACTGGCAAAGACTGCAAGAAACACCCTTCTCCTGCCCTGAGGAGATACCTGAGTGGGGAGGCACCTGCATCACAACCTTATGGCCTGGGGGACAGCCAGGACATGCACTTCTAGCTGGTCTGCAAATAGCTCGGATTTTCAGACTACTTCTGATCCCCTCTCAGTAAGAGCGGCTTCATTTAGGGAAAATCCCAGTCTCCAGGTGATCTCAAAATGTCTCTCAACAAAACCTGAAAAATGCCTTCCCCCACAGTATGTCTCTTTACATCTAAATATACTCTGCATGCTCTAGTTTAAAGAATCACCGCAGAAAAAGAAAGCATTTGCTTGGAAATAACTCTGCACAAGGTTTTCTGTTTATTTTCTTCTCTGTAAAAACTCCTTATAACTGAGATTTCTCTGAGTTTCTCATGAAAAAGGGAGAAAACTTGGCAACTTGGACTTTGTGTACACTCTTTTCTGAAAGCTAACATCACTTTTAAGCTTATCAGGGAGAAAAGCAACCACAATTTTTACTAAAGACGTACAGAAGAATCCCAGTGCCAAACACTTGCAGTGGGGCAGGCAGAATACAGTGGTTTGCTCCAGAAAAACAATTGCATTTCTTTAATACTCTAAACCTCTTCAGCAGCCATGGGAAGTTGAGCTGGCAAGAAGAGATTCAATATTATTTAGAGATTACAGTTCATCATCATCATTGCTGGTGATATTTCATTCCTGAAAGCAATAAGGGAGCAGCAATGCAAACGAAGTGCCTGAACTTGCTGGTTCAATTTGCCAAGAATATTTATTAAAACATCACTGTGACCTGTGTAAGCCAGGAAAACAGTGAGCTTTGAAAGACACAGGGTGCTCCAAGATGCTCAGAACTTGTTCCAGACTCCTGGAGGACTTTTTAAATGTTGAATACAAGCAATAAAACAAAAAGCAATCTATAACCATCATAAGCCATTCAGTCCCCAGAACCTTTCATCAGGCCTGTGAGTTCCCACTGAAACTGGATTTATCAAGATAAACTGTAGATGCTCTACAAAATAAGCAGATCGAGGTAAATGAGGCATGAACAAACAGAGTTTGAATGCGAGGCTGCTCTTCTCAGCAGGATATTAACATTCACTGCAGGGACGGACTACCAAGAAGCCTATCCAGGAAAAAGATAGCTGCTCCATTTGTGAACAAGATCACACCATCAGATCATGCATGGAGACCAAACTCCACAGCCAGACCAGTCTCAGCCCCCTGAAAACATTCTCCTCTAATGCCTTTGCTGATGCAATCAGCTCATGCTAACATGACAGCGATGCTAAGAGCAAGGAATAGATATCAGCATCATTTTGTGGTCAGTGCTCCTGCTCGTGGATGAGGCATGGCACATCTGGAACTAGGTAACCTAACTCAGGCTGTCAGAGAGTATTTCCATCACAGAAACAGCTGAGGATCATCAGTGGGGATGAGACAAGGCCAAGTACCACAACATCAGGATGGGATTTACCCTTGACTTCGTTGTCCTCACTCAGAGGACCACACTCAACCTCTGATTTTCACCACATGACTACAGGTAATACCAAGCACATCAACCTTTGCATCAGGGTCTACGGTTAATCATACAAAAGGAATGTATTTATGCACATTATATGCTTCCAGCACAATCCTGGTGAGCCCAGCCTCTCTAGAGCACCAGAATAGATCTTGCAGGGTGTTTATTTTGAGCTTTCATTTCCATCACTGTGAAGTAAAGGTCTGCTCACAGCAAGCACCTTGAAACTGGCTGAAGGGAAACACTGGAACTGAAGCAGTGGTAGTGGTATGACTGTTTCACTAAGACACTGTGTGTTATGTGTATCATTTGTTAAGTAATCATACATAAATGTTCATCTAATTACAAATTACCAAGCCGTTCTCTGTTTTTACACCTGAATCAGCAAGGACACTGCAGACACAGATGACTCTCCATGACTGATCCTCAGTGGGGTGCTCTGTTTGCAGATGTACCACCTCAAACACAGATCAGCTTCCACTCAGAACAGGTCCTCTTGGAGAACTGACGGAGAGTGAATTCACTCACAGGAGAAAAGCCCAAAGTTACTCATGCAATCGCTTGGAAAACGCGGTGATAATTTTGGAACCAAGATAGGCCCAGGAGACTTAGCAGCAGCAGTCTGCTGGCAGAGGGCAGAGAAACAAAAGCTAGAGGAGCCTCAATTCACTGTTCAAGAGTCAGGAACTGCGGGAGACAAGATGAAATGTTGAATTTCCAGAGATTAGAGAATTGTTTACATTAAACTACACCGAATTCTGCTACTAAACTGATTCAAGCCTTCTGAGCTGTCCTAGATATTGATAAATCATTTCACCTTATTGATAAACAGACATTGGATCTCGGTATGTTTGAGATTCAGGCAGCCCCACAGCAAATCCTGGCAGCACTGGGCCTTTGTGACTGTAACAGGATACTGAGTGCCTGCAGCTTCCATTCCCTGGGCTTTGTCACACACCAGGAAAAGCAAGGACTCACAAAAGCATCCAGTGGATCCAAAGAGGGAAAGAGAGCTGCAAAAATTCTCCATTCAGTGGGAAGGCAGACGAAAGCTGCAGCATGCAAGACTGGGTATGCTGCTCCAAACCTGGAGAAAACTTTGTTCTAACTTCTGTCTTTTATCATACTCCAGCTGTCCTATGATTTCCACAATGCAATGTGGGGAGAGCAAAGGAAAGCTCAGCTACGTCCCTTTTTCTCAGGGACACATCTAACGTATTTCCCCAGTGTGTATCTCCCCTGCTCCAGATAATTCCTATCTGCACTCAAAAGTAGCAAGTGGTCAATACATTCTCAGAGCTTGATAAAAATCAAAGTCAAGTGTTTTCAACAAAATCCTTTTTGCTGGTGCACTCTGATGGCTACTGAAGCTGCCAACCTGTTCAGAGAGAGATGCTTTCACGATGAAGCATCATTTTAAAAACACATTTGCAGCTGTGCATATTTCACTTCAATCACTCAATTGTGAATTATACCTCAGCAAGCCCTTGAAGAAAAGAGGTAGGCTGTCAGGGGGACGTGAAGGGGGAGAGAAAAGAAAGGAATTTCTACCAAACAAAAGAGCTCCAAGAAACTGATACAACTTTACTGGAAGCTATTCCCAGCCCACTCAACATTTTTTTCTGTATACAGACATACCAGAATCCCAACAAGGGGCATTTTTCCCAGCTAAAATACGAACCATCAGCAAATCTGACCATCACCAGAGAGAAACACAACAACCTAGTGGACGCAAAGCAAAGCACAGTGAAATAATCTCAGAGTTATGTAAACCCAAGAGCCTCCTTGGAGAGCTCACCGTGGTGGCAGCCTCACACAAGCACCTGCCCAGTGCCCAGCACGGTGCTTGGCAAAGCAGGAGTCCTGTTTGCTCTCCTGACAAGAGTTGTTTACAGAAGATGAAAGTACACAAGATACCCAGCACCTTTCCAGGCCTCCCCAGAAGGCTTGTGAAGAACAGTGCAACTTTACTGATGTTCACCAGGCAGTTTTACTGTCTGTTCTGCATTGCTTTTGGGACTGAAAGCCACAGTAGGGGCCAGTGGCAATGCTGAGGGAGGCCAGGGCAGAAGGAAATACCACAGAGCACTGGAGGCAGCAAGTGGTTGGGACATTGGTGGGGTCAGGCTAAACCTACCCATCTCTGGACCAGATCCTGTACTCCAGCACAGGGGTGCAACTCTTTATTTAAATCCATAGATCCTCTGGATCCCAAGCACTGTGCAAAGGTGGAAACACCAGTAACCAGGCTCCTGGAACCTGCAGGAGAGCAATGGTGCCAAGCAAACCTAAGCATGCAAAGCCAGACAAGACAGATGCGTGGTCCAAACGCATCAGCACGTGTGAGGAGAGCTGAGCACTCTGCACTCCACACATGCACAGGACAGGGCCAGCAGCAGAAAGCTGGCCTTGAATGCAGGTGCAGCAGGAACACAAACAGCCACTCGGACATTTGGGTTATGATCCTGGAACAAGGAAACGATTGAATGAACAATAAAAGCTTATTTCAAATGTTTTTTTAAGGACGTTCAGCAAGACGTGCCATTTATGTGTCAGAAAAAACAGGAGCTTGCTGACTGAAGGCTGAACTGAGAAAATCCATCTCTGAAATCCCTTCTACCTGGAAAAAGCTCCATGTGTTTGCTTGAACTAAGTACTATCCAGGCTTCTGATCCTCAGGCACATCCCCCTGGGCCAAGGGTAAGGAGCCACCAAAGTTTTGTCTCAGTGAACAGCTTTACACTTGAGCTGCTGAATGCTACATGTTGGGAGGAAAAAATCCTCTGATCTGCTTCGGTATCTGCCAGTGGCTGTCTCAGATCCTCGCTGGGACTGAACATGAACAGGCAAAGCTTATCCAAGTACCTGGAGACACTCAAAGTCTATTTGTGAAGCAAGGACAAAGCCTATGTTACTGGCCTTCAGCTCTATCAAGCAAAATAAAGCAGAATCCTGGTGGAAAGAAGATACTGACCCCTCCCGCCTGAAAGAAATCGGAGCACCTTAAATTCTGGCACACTCTCAGGCACAGCATAGGGAAGAGTTAGAAGAGCAAATAAAAGGGAGTTCAGCCCCTAACAAGCCACTAGCAACATGAAATATATATGATCCAGTTCTTGCAGTTCTCAGCTTTCCTTGCAAATCCTTCATTTTGAGGCAGTGGGTGCAACTTGATCGGGAAAGCAGCATATCATCTTTCTACCACCTAGAAAGCACGCAGATATATTTTCATTCAAGAAATCATTTTGGAAGGATCCTCCTGATGCTGAAAACTGCCCATCTGAGAGGAAGAGATCTCAGAGGAAAGGCTGCAGGATAGCCCAACGAAACTCAGAGCAGACCCTGCAAACTGTAAACCAGCAGGTGGATGGAAGAGCGGAAATGGGAGGAGGGCAGGATTAGAAGTGCTATAGATTTATGATAAGCAATGCTCTAACAATAGCTTTCTTTTAAGAAGGAAGCTCTTCCTGCTGTAGTTAATCTAGTTAGCCTACCCATACATTTTGCACTGGGGAAGGACTGCATACAGGACAGGCAAATCCTCAGCCAAGTAAAACCACACACTTTAAAGCTCATAAAATACCTACCCAGTAACATGGGCCACGGCAGAGGGCAAAGAAAGAGTTGCTCCCCTCAGCAGCTGTCAGGGGCTGTTCAGGGGACCTGTTCCAGCCTTTACATGGGCTGGATGTCCCAGGAAGGTCTTTTTCAGCCATGTTTTCCATTTTCATAATTTCTCCCCACCCTGAAAGGTCATGCAGATGAAAACATCAATTTAACTAATGCCAGATGGAAGACAAGTTAAGCCATATGAATCTTTGCTGATTATATAATTACCTTCATTTCTCGCAGAAACATGGAAATGCTTACAGTCACTGGCAGATTATTCTGTACATAAACAAACATTTCTAGGCTGTTTGTACTTTAAAGAAATTAAGTCCACATGGTTTTGACCAACTGCTGCATTACCACGTGGCACATACGTGAAAAAAACAAGCCTGAATTAGAAACTACACCAGGAGGTTGCAGACACCCATCTTCCCCAAGAGCCCAAAAATAATACGTTTTTAATGGGCTCATCAACTCATAGTTATAGACTTACTGGATAGAAACTTAAGATGATTTGCACTCAGTGTTAAACACACCAAATTATTTTCTGCAGACCTCAAGGTCATTTAATTTACCTCTAATGAGCCCCGACACATCAGCGAGGAAAAGAGCACTGAAAGGTTCAGGCTCATTTGCTCCTGAGCCAGAGTAGTACGGCAATGGGCAGTGTCAACAAGAAACACACCAAACCACCAGAACCTCCACAGGTGACTTAGGCAAAACCTACGGGGGAACTTCATGTGCACAGGTAAGGACAGCACTGAGAAACCGCTACAGACGCGGTTCAGCGAGTCTGACTACAAAGCCACAAGCAATTAAAGATCCAGTGCACGGGTGCCGATTTCTGAATGGAGCCGGCTGCGTTTGTAGGTGTCCCATTAGAAGCCAGAAGCACATGTTTAAATTTGCATAAGAATCGGTGTGAAAGATTCAGTTACATCCCCAGCAATCTCCAGCAGCTTTGGTTACACTGTCAAATACTCAAGTTAGAAAGTGTCTATTTGACAATCTCACTGCAAAGAGCCCAGCTCCCGAAGCCTTCTTCCCACCAGAGCCAAAAAAAGGAAAAGACCACCTCCACTCCAACCATCTCTTCGCCCTGACCCGCTCTGCAGCTCTGACAACAGCAGCCCCGAGCTGGAGAACACACACAAGCCTTTGGACCACCCAGGGTTTATAGCACAGAGCTAAAACACCAGCCTCTAAACAAGGGGCTGGACTTCTCCTCCCATAGTCATTCAAAGTCATTTCCTTGGCCCGAAGAGAAACTCCACTGAAATAGAAATGTGATGCAGTGCTAGGTTAAGTGAGTTACTTGCTCCATCCTCAGCTGCAGACTCTACCTGCACAACCATTTGGACCATCACGCACAGCACAGCGGAGAACTGCTCCAACTGAACACAATCCACCTCCCCACCTCTGCCCCCCAATAAACCTCCACCCCGATGATCCACCTCACCATGTGAACTGCCAAATGTTTGCACTGCAGAAGGTGCTGGCAAGCAGCAGCCGAAGTCGGTAGTTTACAAAACGCCACCAGGCACACCAGCTGCAGAGGAGCAGGTAAAAGCCACCTCTAACCTTTACCTGGATGGTGTCAGGACAGTACAACAGCTCTGCACACATTCAAGAGAGAGCTCTTCAGGGAGCAAGCTGCTGGAGCCTTGCTGTAGCTGGCAGAAGAGGTAAATGCTTGTGTCTTACATCCCCAAACATGCACTGCACAGATGGAACAGTAGGAAGACGGCCCCGATGCTGGCTGCCCACAGCTGGGAGACAGGTGAGAACAGCAAGGTCCCTGTCTCTGTTACACACCACCGTGATCACACAGCTGAGGCAGCACTGAAATCAGAACACACACAGCAAGCTGAAGACAACACACATAAGATCTGGGAAGTTTGCAGGACTGCACTGAGATTAGACCTCATAATACAGACACCCATTTTCAGCACAGCCCCTCCAGAGGCAATGAAATTGAGCTCCAGCACAGCCTCCAGCTGAAGTGTGCAATCCCTGAAGAAACTCAAGACTGAGTGACCTCAAACGATCCTGCTATATTTGTAAAATCGTTTGTGAGGAGATGTCCTCCAACAACCCTATGACTTTCCTAGAAGCTACACCACCAGACCAGCTCCCTAAAAGAGAAAGGAATCCATGTATCCAGCATATAAAACGGGGTTGTTTTCTGAAGACCTAGGCCCACAATCCCAAAGCCAAATGCATCCAAAGAGAAAGCCATGCCTCCAGCTGGTCCAACAGAACCTTGTGAGCTGTTCACTGACATTTCAAGCTAGTACAAAGCTCTCCAGACTCTCACTTCTGTCATGTCAGGATGTACTGCAGAACTAAGTGGGCAGCAAACTCTCTGCAGTAGAAGGAAGGCTGTGCTCCTCCATGGCTGGAACTCAGGACAGCTACGAAATATGGTGGTGCTCCAGCTGGAAAAAGTAATGTACTAAATGGAAAGGAAGGCTGCAAATGCCCTCAGACATCCTAATGGTGAAACTGCACCCATACATAAACTAATAGGAGACCACACTGCTGTGTGAAAGGGCACCTTGTCCACCTCACTGTGTGTTCCCACTTCTGATCTAAGCAGTTATACCATGGTTTGTTTTGGTTTGTTTTGAGTTTTTTTGCAGGTGGGCTGAGCACTGCAAGTTGTTTCCCATTCCCAAAGCAGCAGAACGTCTGCGCAGGTCCCTCTGACAGAACAACCTGCTAAGCAGCTGCAAGAAAGGGAACTGCACTGGCATGAAAACCCTACATAAGCTTTTTCGTGACAAGTCGCTGCCAAGCTACGATCTCATTGCTTTAATGAAAGCACCCAGCAGAGCAGCGTGCTCCGAAGGCACAGGCACCGATGACGTGCCCCCGCCCCGCAGCTGTTCCCTCTGGCTGACGGCTGCTTCGTGCTCCCACAGAGGACAAGCCCAGCCGGCCACAGGAGCGTGCCACCGGCCAGCCACAACAGCACAGTCACGGCACGGGCCAGCACAGCTGGGGCTCTCAGCAGAGAATTCCCCAGTGCCACCCGGCACGGCAGGAGCCAGGACACGCACGGGAGCGCTCACAGCACCCGGCAGACGTGAGACTCGTGGATCTCCACCTGCTTCTCGGAAGCTGGGGCGTATCCACATTGACCACGCTCCCTGGGCAGACTGTCCTCTCAGCAGAAAGGGGATACAGACTTATATGGACTATATATAGATCAGGCTTCCCAAGAATCTCCCGATGGGGGTTATTCTCTGCTCTATATCTAGAGCTGGCCTGGTGCCTGTTGGGAAACACGTACCAGACAAGCGCATGTGCAAGCTGCAGCTTGTTTCGGCCAGAAATGAGAGCCCTGCACTAGAAACCCCTGAAACACAGGCCAGAACCACCTGATGTGCTCCATGGTTTTCCCACATCTCCATTTACAGCCTTCCATGTGTCTCCGTACAGAGGTGAAGATCCCTTTAGAAATCTCTTTCCTGCACATGGTATTTACTTACCGGCCGTGACGAGCACCTCCAAGCCCTTGCACAGCAATGGCTTTGTAGAAAAATAAAAAGAGCAGGAAAAGATTTTGAACAATTGAGCTCAACAGAGCAAAGGGATCTGATGAAAGCAGCCAGTGTCTTTTTCAGAAGATTTTAAACAGCAAAATAAAGTGCTTTGTTGAGCACTGAATGTTTCACTTCTCCCTGCACACACAGGCATACCCTTCATGCCCTGCTCCTTCACACCCTCCCACCTTCAAACCTCCACATCTCCCCAGCAACACACGCTAAAAAAAAAAGTCATCTTGGATCACCAGGTTTGTTCTTTTTTTTTTCCTTTTTAGAACAAAACCAACTACCTCCCTGAGGCCCAGAAGGACCTGCAAGCTATGTAGGTTTTGGTTAAACACCAGCATTCCCCCTTGGCTATTCCCTTCCCTTTTCCTCCTACAGGCTCCAGAGCACCTGACTGCCAAAAAAGCAAACAAGCAGGAGAGGGGAGTGGGTTTATCATTAGACCAAAATAGAGCTTGGGGAGGGAGGTCCCACATGTTAGAGCGCTGGGGGAAAAGTGGCTAAACTGCCATTTCCCAGCAACAGCAAAGTGATCACATTTATTTGATTGTTTGGATGAGCCACAGCAAGAAAGAGGACAAGTTAATCAAAAGCTTGCAGTGCCCAGGTGCTGCACCCTGCCCAAATGACACACACCATCCTTGGGGCATTTCCCAGCCCATTCAAACTATGACGAGACAAACTGTTAACTCTCCAAACCTGTATAAAGGCTGTGGATGAGGAGCACACTTCGCATGACATCGAAGCTGACATTTTATGCTAATCCATCTGCTTACAGGAGAATAAATGCTATTTTCCCTGACAACTCTTCCGAAATCAGATCTGAGCAACCATGCACATTTCAAACCCTTTTGAAACACCAGTAAACCGAATATTGTTACTTTCAGTGCAAAAACTCCCAGGAACAGCACCTCAGTCAGTGACTTCCATAAAGCACAGAACCCCCAGGCACTGCACCTGAAACACAGGTGCTGCCACACATATCCCGAGCCAGCTGAGCACCTGCACACTGTCTGCAGACCCCAGCTTTGGTTTATGCACACAAGAGCCTCCACCAAGCAAACTTCACAGCCTCCAAAAGCTGCTCTCAGTTTTACTTTTGCTGCGTACTTTAAAAATTAGACTGCTTTCCCACTGGAGTAGGGAAGCATTTGAGGTCCTAACCAAAAATACTAATTGCCCTGCAAGTAAGTGTGCTGGAAGGCAGCCTGGCCTGCAGACTGGCAGCTGCTAGACGAGAAGGAAGAAGCAGGCCACCTCAGAAGAAAGGCACAGCTTGTGACAAGGGACACAGAAAGCTCTAAGGGAAAGGCTGAAGTGGTTACAGAGGAGGAAACACGTTCTAGACTCCAGCACACAACAACAGAGACCACGCATCTGTTTTTCCAAACAAAAGGAGCTCGTCTCTTCCTCACCTGGAGACCCTCCACTACAGCTGCACCCACCCAAGGACAGGGTCTACGTGTGTGGTAGCCCCTGGTTCTTTAGGGGTCCCTTCTCCAGGGATATTGGCTGCAGCAAGCAGAGCTCTCTAAGCAATTCATTATTTTAAACAAATGAGTGATTAGCAAGGATCCACTCTCTCCTCGTGAAGCTGGCTGCATGCCCTGCAAGCCTCCACATCACTGTACAGTATCATAATCCAATTAAACCTCACCATGAGAGAAGCTTCACGCTATCACATTCAATTAGCCAGTTAAGCCTCTTAGCATCTGCACGTTAGGATCCATTTGGACTGAAAACTCCCCCAGCACTGATTGGGCACCCTCCAGCCAGGCAAGGACACACAGATGTCACATCTGGAGCAGCAGGAGAACATACAGCTTAGGAAATCCATACTGCTGGCTTATATGGAGGTAGAAACACAGGAAAAATAAAGCACAGGGACCAGTTCCTGCTCACTCACAGCTGTGTGCTGAGGTGACTTGCTCCCCCTTATTCTCCTGCTCCTCGACTTCCCAAGGAAATGGGTCAATTCTGAAGGAGCTCAGGGGGCCCAGAGGAATTTCAATGGAAAGGCAAAGGCTAACAGAGGAGCTGGCAACACAGAGTCATCTGGCAGCTAGCCACCAATTCCATAGGAAATACCCTCCCTAGAAGGTCACCATAACGGTGGCAAAATTTGGCCCAAAAGAATTGGAAAAAGCTGCCAAGATGTGACGCAAATAAAGCCAGTAAGAAGGCCAGCTTCCTGCATGAGGCCAAAACATGGAGCACTCTTGGAAAGGAAGAAAGATTAAGGGGTGCAAGGAACATAATGGCCTCTTGTAACAGCTGAGTTGTTGCTTTTCTTTTCTTGGCAGAAAAGAGGGATGTTTTGTTGCTGGTTGATTAATCTGTTATGCAAATCATTTCATAGCTAATTTGATACAGCCACAAGCTTGCCACAGAAATTGTCTGCCTGCTCAGAGCTGATGAAAGGTGGAGCATCAACGGCTCCATTCGACAAGAGCTTTTATTTCCTGGACAAGCAGCTGCAGGGTCACCTCCTGCCAAGCAGGGCTGCCAAGGCACAGGCCAGACCTGCCAGGGGACACAAGGGGAAGATCCTTTGGGCACCCTCACTTGGCAGAAGGCAAGGAAAGGGGCCTTTCAAAAGAGCAGCCCATTCCTCCCACTCCCACCAAACTTCTGCACTGGGCATGCACAAAGCATCCAGGTGAAAACCGTGTAAAATCCCATCAACAGACTTTGGCTAGCAGCTTTGAGATTTTAAGATCTTTTTCAGAGCTGTTCTTGACATGCATAAGCTTCACCTTAAAAAATGACTCAAAATAGGTCTCACTTCAACTCTGACTCCAACAAACCACTCAGCCTCTAGACAGAACACTTCCACTGAATAATACAAGCATCCAAATTACATTCAGCAGGATCATACAAAGTGATAGGATTTACACAGGGAACACTTAGGGATCACTGGGGTTTGATCTCTTCCCCAAAGACTCAGGAGGAGAAATAGGATGTTCTAGCTCCAAGAAGAAGAGTTGCTTCTGGCCACTGCGCTTTGCTCCAAGCAGTTTATCTCCGTTGCTCAGTTGTGGATGTTTTTCCTCATGCATCTCACACATTCAGCATTACCTCAGTGATATTTTTAAAGCCTGTCCTGTGCCCTCATTTGTATTCAATTTCCTTCCGAGGTAAAACGTTAGGCATTTTACGCTATTCAAAGTCAAAACAAAGCCTTCAAATAAGCACTTCTGAAACGTACCTAGTCATCTGAGTAATTAGACATTTTCCTAGTTCTAAATGTACTGAAAATCTATTGTCAGCTCCCAATGAATGTGCCAGCAGTCATCCTAACCAGGAAGAGTTCTTTCCTAAATGTTAGCACACCGACAGAATAGAACGTTAAGCTACATTTAAATTAACAACTCTCCCTACATTAATCAGTGTTTTTAATTACGTAGCATCACCTGATCATAATTATTACTGCACCAAGTTTTTCACCTTTCTCTGATGATATGATGCACAGCTGGCATTGCTCAAGCCGGGTCAGAACATGCTCTCACTGGCCAAGAGAGGTTCCCCTTCCCAGTGCAGGCACGCATCCTTCACACCAAACAGCAAAGTGCTCCACTTCCGAGTGAATTTGTGACAAATCTTCATGGGGAAGAGTCAGCTGTGGACTTCACACAGGTCACAAGCCCCTGAACACTCTGCTAGCAGAGGGAATTACCACGTATGACTGGAAACCTGCAGAGTGCTGCAGAGGCTCTATGCCCCAGCAGTCCTCACTGTGTCCCTCCTGCCACACATCTGTGGTGCTGTCACCTTCACATGCTCACAGAGCCCTCTGCAACTCATTAGGCCACAGGAAGGAGACAGCCACATAGGTCAGTGGAAGAAGATGGGAGCTGGCAGAGACAGAGGAGCACATGGCCTGGGGCACCAGCACACTGTTAGGATCCACTCAGCTGCCATGAATCCAAACCTCAACACCAACCACCCTGCATCCCCCCCATCAGTTTCCATTGCCCCTGGGGATGTCCATACCAGGGCTGCTGGGAATGTCCAAGTGCTGCACGGCACTGAGCAGTTACATCCCTGCACCCCCAGCCTCCTGGGAGTGCAGGGGATGTGTGTGGAACCCCTTCACATTTCCTCACCCAACAGGCAAACTACAGAGGTGAGCCAACACACGAAATGCTGGCATTCCCCACACTCCTCCAGGCACCTCAGGCAGTGCCCAGTCAAGAACCCCAGATCTCCAGCACGGCCTTCTCACTGGTCTGTTCCACAGACTTCTTCCTTTATATCCTGCAGGAACACTGGGTCACACCTGCTCCACATCCACGTTGGTCTCAAACCACTTTACAGTTCAAAGCTTAGCAGCAACTTTTACAAGTTTGTGACAAGACAGTAGCCTGAAACAAAACCTACTTTGAATGGGAATAGTGGCTATTACTGCCTTCTCTTGCTTCAGCAGACCCTTTCAACAAAACTTCCCCCCAAGACCACTCTTCCTCTGGACAACCTCCACATGATGCCTTCTCCTCATGAGGCTACTTCAACGTGGGACAATACTGCATCCTGCCATTCACACCCACATATTCATCAAAAGATTGGAAGGTAAAAAAACCAACACCAAAACTCACATAATAATTCTTACTTCCACTCTCTCAGTGTGAGGAAAATGAGAGGAAAAGGTGTTGATTCTCTCACTGCCATGTAGCAAGAAGATCACTCTCAGTGTTTACAGGTGGTAGGGAGAAATTTATTGTAATGTAACCCTCAAAGGAAAGTCTTTCAGTGCACCAAAGAAAAGACACAGCAGGAGAAGGTAGGCATCTCTCCCTTCTGGTATGCAGTGGATACGCCCAGATAGTGAGACATTTTGAGTCACATTTCTGGGATGACTAAAAGAAAGTAGCTGCATTTCAGAAGCGCTATGGTCAAACCTCCCAGGAGCTACGTGTGTTGAAGGATAAATCGTAAAATCATTTCTGCAGATGGCAGAGGAGTAAGAGAAGCCAGAACAAATGCAAAACACCACCTCACCTCATGTTTCACACTAAGCACACAACTGCAGAACAACACCATGACTCTTCACTACTATTCTTCCTTAAGTTTAGACACAGCCTCTTCACAAAAGGAAACTCCACGGATGCACCAAGGCAGCCTTCCAGATTTTGCTGACAACCCACCCGAGCTGAATGGACCTTCAGTAAATCACCCACCAGTGCTGAAGAGCAGTGCCCTCGAGATCTCCCTCCCCCAGTGCAGCTCTCAGGGAAGCACACACACATCCACACAAGATCCTCCACCTCAACACCCACCCACACAACCTAGAGCAGTGCAGGCACAGATCACTCCAGCCACTGCTTCCACCCAGCCCCTCCTGCTCCAGGTGGTGGTAGGAGAAACGGGCTAAGATTTATTGAATCAAAAAAACTGGGAGGGAAGCAATATTCCCTCCCCAAACACACACTCCTCTTCGCAAATCTTCTGACTTGGTGCCACGTTCAAACCTCTTCTCCCCTTGGAAAGCCTGTCCTGCCAACAGAAACCCAGAAGGGAACTGGTGAAAATCTCAAAAGAGACCAAGGCAGTTCCACAGTGTCTGACCACACATGAAGGCCCACTCTCCACATCCCAACAGACATTTGCTGGGACAACAAGTTCACTTGGGATATGGTTTCCCACACAGAAGATTTCATTCTAGTATCTCTTGCTTTAAGATAAAAGAATCTTAAATGTCATTGTGCCATAGTAAAAGTCATTACAATATGAACGTAAAAGGCAGAGGCAGTGGCATAACTTAAAGGTTTTCAACCTCCAGCTTCCTCTGACAGAAAGGTCTGTTGCAAAGCTTGTAATGAAATGCAAAGTACGATGATCAATGATTAGAAACAGCAGCACTGACTGCTGCAGAACTTGGTGTTTACCCAGCACACACCTCGCCATGCCACAGGACCAACATCACCGCAGAACCTGCAACCTCAGCTGCTCCTGACCCAGCTTTGGGTTAACAAAACTCACCCAGCACCCACAGCTACAGCTGCATCCCTGCCACACTCTGTGCCCAGCCCACAGGGGCACTCCACGCCCAGCAGAAAACCCCACATCTGTGGAAAGACAGGCTTAGAGAGTTGGCAGCAGCAGATGCAGCAGCTGGATGGCAGCTTATCCCCCTGGCTGGAGGGAAAAACGACACCCAGGAAGAACAAGCAACGTAATGGCAACAGCAAGGCCGAGAGCAGAGGGACCCACCACTACAAGGAAACTCCTTCAACCAAAAGCTTTGTTCCTACAAGGTCCCAAATGCCCCAGGGCAGGCAATCTGAGCATTTTTATCATTCCCTGCCTCACAGTTTGCTTCAGCAATTCCAGACTTTTCCCCTCAAACCCCAGTTCAGCCTCACCTGCCCATATAGCCACATGTGCTTTGCATTCCCCACATTCCTCCAGGCACCTCAAGCAGCTGCCTCCAATCTGCTGCCCACCACAATTCCAGCACCCACTCTTGTTCTCCCCACCCCCTACCTCATCAAGGCAGGGGCAGTGTCTTACACTGCATTTTCTGGTCATCTACAGATTTCCAAACAAGCAGGCTATGTTGTGAGCTCGTTTGCAGATCTGCAAGTATCAGCATAAATGATAATGCAGAACGAAAAGTCCTTGACAGTGTTGGACATTTGGGCTTTTATTTGTTTAACAGCCACTGTTACAAGGTTGGATGGGATGGAAATCCAGCTGCCTTCCTGTAATAAAGGGTGCAATGGAGAGAATTGTTTTCAGAGCAGTGCTACAAGATGCCCAGATGCCCCCTTGTCTTCTGCACAGCAAGGACAATGCCAATTGCACTGGAACCACAGAATGCTTTCGGTTGGAAGGGACCTTAAAGATCATTTAAGTCCAACCCCCTGCCAGGAGCAGGGACACTTTCTTGTCTAGTGCAAAAATGAAAAAGCACTAACTGCTCCTCCCATCTATTATGCTGCTCCCATAAGCACCAGCTATTCCCATCCAGGCGACAACTTGCACAGCAAAGGGACTCCTTGAAGAAGGACACGTTCCCCCAGGCACCAGACCCCTTCCAAGATCTCCCGTTGCAGAAGAGAAAGGCTGAACGAGACACAAGCTGAGAAAGTTGCTGCCCGAGGCACCACTAGCACAGATAAGCTGCTATAAACCAAGATTACCTGCAATTGCAGGACTCAGGTTTGTTTCTAGCCCTCTATCTTCCTGCCCACGATGTCAGATCACTACGACTGTGGGCAGTGTTTTTGCCGGGATAGTGACTAGTCCCTGCAATACAGGGGCATGGCCACCAAGTCCAACCTGCTATCTGGATGGCGCAGAAGACGGAGGGATTTGGGGGGGTTTGTAAAGCTTGCAGAGCTTTACGTTCCTGCCAGGTCAGCCTGATGACTCTGTTCCCTTTCTTCTCGCTCGCTACGTCCTCGTTTAAACCAAAACAAAAGAGAGAAAGAGAAGCGCTTCAAAGATTTGTCTCCGGCACGTTTAAAACCTCATAGGCATTCTGTTCTGAGCTAGGCTCGATGAGCTCAAAATTTATAAAAACTAAGAGGAATGCCTGCCATGCGGGCTAAAACCAGCGCAGGCAGGGATCGCGGCCGCGTGTTTACACACAGCAGAGGCGGGGAAACAGACGAGACGGGGAGAGGGCGAAAAACCATCACCGGAGAAAGGGATGCGCACCCCGAGCCCATCCCTGCGCGGCATTTCCCGGGGAAAGGCGCCGTTAACACGGCACTCCGGGGGATGGCGGGACCCGGGGGAACGCCAAACGCCGCCACCAGCACACAGCCCGCGCTGGGGGCTTGGAGGGGGACACTCACTGTGAAGGTGACCCCCGCACACACCTGACACAGACGGCAGCAGCCCCCCACCCTTTGTCGGGTCGGGAGTCCCCGCACCTCCACCCATCCCAAAAGCTATTGAAAGCATGAGGGGAGCTGTGCCCGTCACTGCGGTAGTGGCGAGGGGTGGGAAAGAGCGCTGCGATTGCGGGGAGGATCACACAGGTGATGGCAGAGGGTCCAGGAAGCAGCCGCCAAGCTGGGCGAAAGGGGGTGGGGTCCGCGCCCTCGCCCGCCCGTTACCTGGGGACGCAGCTAGGGCTGGAGCCATCGATCTCCCAGGTGGCGAAGAGGTTCATAGGCACGGGCCGCCCCAGGGCCCCGGTGCCGCTGGGGAAGCTGAGGCGGCTCCGCTCGGCCGCCGCCGCCATGGCTGTGCCCGCCGCCCTGGC